>PVIR01006914.1:0-63661 GCA_004026965.1 Petromus typicus
AAAGAAAAGAAAATGCTTATTTACCGATGAAACCAAGGAAATAAACATAAAGCTTTTTCCCTTAAAGGTGAGTCCTCAATAAATCATTATTCCCTAAAACTAGAAAATATCCAAGGATACAATAATCTCAACCAGAGATGACCTTCCTTATTACAAAAGCTTCACAGATTGAACAGATACTGTTAGAAAACACATGCACTTTTTAAAACTGGCAGAAAGAATGCATACAGAGGTTACAATCCACAGACAATGATATTTCTGTAAAAAGTCAAACGTTTGCCAGAGATAGAAGAAAAAGCAAAGACCTAAGTCTACACTACTGTTTCTTACTACTGCTTCCGACACAACTACGTATGTGTGCCTTCAAAATTAAATCTTCCGGGTCTCGGTTTCCTCACCTTTAAAATGAGCAGGTTAGATCAGCTCACATTTAAGGCTTCCATGGGGGCTAAAATATTATCCAATAAAAAGTCTATATATTTTCTCTCCCTTTATAGACAACTACATTCAGTGATCACTCTGAACTGATAACCTACAGACAAGAGCTGTATAAACTCAATCACCTACAGAGAATCACATATGATTCCACCTTATTCCTTTCACAATTACACACCTAAGTGTCCTCAACTATTGTACATCCAAGATTTACTTTAAATGATATCTTTGTGAAATACTAAATCCTCATATAAACAGGTTCCTATAGTTCTATTTAGGTTGGTCTCTGTGTATGTTACCTTCTTGACATTCCAAGTCCTTTGGGGCTCTAAAAAAACCATCTGGGATCACAAGTGATGGCACACAGCACTCCGAGAGGTTATCTGGGGAATTTTAAAAGCTTGAACCCATCATGGGCAATTTAGCAAAACCCTACCTCAGAATTTGAAAAGGAACTGGGATTGTAGCATGTAAGACACTAGTTCAATCTTCAGTTTTGGGGAGTTTAGAGGAGAAATCTGATAAATCAGAGTAAAAATGAAACTGACCTCTTAAAAAATTTTGGGTGATGTCTCAACAAGAGAGAGAAGTGGACTGCTTTTCTTGGGTAAAAATTTATTTAATATTTTAACTATCCTGTTCAATTGTATTCCAAATTCCATCTAAACTGAATGAAGGAAAAGCTAAGACAGCTTTATGTGAGCATCCCTTAAGTCTACAAACAAAAGTTAAGTGAAGGCAAAAATTTACATTCACAGATAACAGCAGTCCAAATATAAGAAAAATCTTTCATACTATGAAAAAGCTAAGGAAGATCTTTTAAACTATAATAAACAATTACATACAATCCAAAAGGTCCTTTACTCAACTAACACCAAGACTGAGTCAATAAAACCTCAACCAAAATATCTTGCTTCCACTATTTTTTAATAAGAGCAACATATTATACAGTGCCTTCAAATGTCAATGTAACTAGAGCTGAAAACATTATTTTTGTACGGTAAGCAATATGATCTTCTCTATTTAGTTGGTTTATTTTACAAAGAACTAGATACAGAAAAAGCTAATACTATGCTACCAGAAGACCTACAGTTAACTACTTTATTTTTAGTGCTTCCAAATGTGTGCATTCTATCAATATCACAACATTCTTTGAAAGCAATTTTGATGTAAGATTTAAAATGCTGAACACGGCATTCTTTTTGAGGTAACAAAACCGAAGGAGATGCTATAAAACTTCACCAAAGCAACTTCACAAGAACTCTGATAAAGGACATTCCAGTCCAAATCTTACCCTCAGCTTAGAACACATATTAACTCATTTCTTAACCATTTGGATCCAAACACTTTTGTGTAACTGCTGTCTCAACAATCAGCTTGACTCATTCAAAACCAAACTTTGAATTTTTCTCACAACTGCTCCTCTGATCTCAGAAACTGTCAACTCCATTTTCACCTCTCATAGTCCATTCACTCACAAATACTACGTAGTAAACTTTTATACTTTATACAGAATTTCATTTATCACATCCACCACTACCACCCAGTTCTAGCTGCAATTCTTACCCACTAACCTCAAAATAACCTACCTGTTCTCTCTTCTTCCCACCACTGCTCCTGTCAATCTGTTCTCTATTTTATCCAGAGTCAGCCTGTTGAAATCCAGTTGAGAGTCACTCCATTGTTTAGAAGCCTATAATGGAATTGTTTCCAAATATTCTGGTCTCAGGACTCCACTTTTAAATTTTATCTTGAGGAGCCATAAGAGTTTGTGCTCTCTGAGTAATTGATAGTTATCATACTAGAAATTGAAGTTTTTAAATGTTTTTAAAAAACACATACACACAAGTGATACCAAGTATTTTCCAACAAAATAGAGAAAGAAGCATTGTTCTGTTATTTCTGCAAATTCTTTTAATGTCCATCTTAATAGCAACAGCTAGATTCTTACATCCTCTTCTAATTCCAGTCTGTTGCAGTATCACACAGCACATAGCCTCTAGAAACATGAAAGCACTGTACATTCATGAGATGATAATAGCTGAAAAAAGCAGATAGTGGGCTGGGAATTTAGCTCAGTGGTTCCAGCAACTGTCTTGCAAGCACAAGGGCCCAGGTTCAATTCCCCTGGTAACCACATGCAATACTGGGCATAAAGACTCACACCCAGCAGCAATCAGTACCACATACCTTAATCCTGGGTGTGGTGGCTCACATCTGTAATCCCAGCACTCGAGAGGCAGAGGCAGGAGGACTGCTGTGATGTGAATTTGAGGCTGAGCTCAGGGCCAGCCTGAAGTACAAAGTGAGACCCTGTCTCCAAAAATAAAATTAAAAGCAGATAGTATATTGCTAACTAAAAGAAAGTCTGACTTCACGGATTCTGTAAAAAGGATGTCCTAACTGGACATTCACCGCTAAACGACTGTCTCCCACTTCCTTTATCACTATCTACAAGGGGCGGCAACAAACACACAGGCTCTCCTTTCTTACATCTGTTAACTACTATCCTAACCAATGTAACTCTTAGGTCTCTCAGCCGCAGCTATAGCCAAACAGAAAGCAGGTGCCCTTTAAGTTTTACATTGATTATTCTCTCCCCTTGAAAAGCTATTCCCAAAGAACACTATGGCTCAAGCCATCACATCTTTCAAATTTCTGCTTCTGCGTCTATTTCTCAAGGAGATTCACTCTGACCTATTTAAAACTGTAACTTGCCCCAATCCATTAGAATACTCCACAGCCTTTTCATCTTGTTCAATTTATTTCCATAACTAATTTTTCTCATATACTACATACTTGCTCATTGCTTGCTCACATTAAAATTGAACTCATGGGGCCACAGCTTTCTTTTTGCCTTGTGTTGGACTTTCAACATCCATATCCATAGTAAACTCATCTTTTTTAAAAAAGTTATTAAAACTATTAGCACAAACAAAACATTCTTATAATTTCACTCAACCATCAATAATTGTTTTGTTTGACAACTCTTATCAGCTTACTCATCTCCCTTTTAAAGTAACAAATGCACTGTGCTTTTGGAAAAGGACTTGATCATTTTATTCTACATTTGTGAGATCAGACCATTCTGCTAGTAACACATTCTTTTTTGTTTTTTTATGTTCTTTTTTTTTTTTAATTTTTATTTTTTGTGAGACAGGGTCTCACTTTGTACTTCAGGCTGGCCTTGAGCTCAGCCTCAAACTCACATGACAGCAATTCTCCTGCCTCTGCCTCAGAGTGCTGGGATTATAGGCATGAGCCACCACATTCGGCACTGTGGTATGTGGTACTGATTTGCTGCTGGGCCTAAGTCTCCACATTCAGTATGATATGTGGTTACCGGGGATCAAACCCAGGCCCTTGCCCTTGCAAGACAGGTGCCGGAACCAATGAGCTAAATCCCCCGCCCCTAACACATTCTTTATAACAATGTTAAATTCTTTTGCTGTAATCTCAGATTAGATGAAAAGATATACTTGCTTACCTAAGATTAGTTCTAGTTATTAAAAAATACCCCCATCTATGAAGAAAAGGCCACTCATTATCAATACTGCAATAGAGTATAATGATACATTCCTCTTGCTTTTCTTTATGTATACGGCCAGAAAATCATGATCAACCCTATACTAATATAACATTTTTATTTCCTAAAAGTGCAAACAATAATAAAATAGAACTGCCTGAACAAAGTATACATTTTTTAAAAAATATCTTGATAATCAATGGTATAATATGCTTTCAGGTATGCATTTAACAAATATGTACCTGGAACTAACCAAAGGCCTAGGGGTAGAATAGTATATAAATAGACACGGTCCCCATTTCCACTATTGTCCTTTTTTGCATAAGGAAGGAAAAATAAAGAGTTGAAACAGAGGCCACAATGGTTTCTTAAAGAAGTGTGCAACATATTTTATAAAGTAGTGATTATCTTTTTTACTAAATTTCTATTCCTCCTAATCATCCTAAAAGATAATCTAAGGAAGTTTCAACTTTAAAGGTATTGTGTTAGATGGAATAGTCATAGGGTCTATATGGATAAGGAATGAACATTCTTAAAATCAGTTTCCAGAGAAAACTGATGCTTCAGATTGGAAAAGGAATTCAGGTTCAGTAAGAGTTCCTATCTTGTCTGGATTTCTTCATGCTTACAATTGAGCTTTCCACAGCAGGTAGGTCTAAAATCCTCCCATGAAAGCATGTTCACCAGACAATGCACCAGGAGTTATCTCTGCTCTGTAGGACAGCTTAAAATGAATTGTTCTTTGTAATCACATTATCCAGTTCTTTCCGTCCCTGTACTGCTGTTAGCCAAACCCTTGATAGAGATGGAGCATCATATCACAAGATGTTACTTGAAATGAAAGAGTTCAGAGGTGGTAGTACCATCAGCATAAATTAAGACACATGGAACATCTCTCAAATTCATAATTTGTAGTTATGACATATAATTTCTTTCCACATACAGTCTAACAAGTCTCTCTTGGAGGTAAAGTTTTTTATTATTATAATGTAGCAAGGTAGATTTCCTTACAGGTATTAATCTTATCTTCACTTTGAGGTTAGGCAATCCATAGGAAAAGCCAAGTTCTTTTACCTAAAATCACATAAATTCTAAGTGAAAATGAATTCAAACTTAGGTCTGACTCCCCAGAAGCTGTTTTATTTCATTTAACACAGCATCTCCAGCATTACTACTACATTTTCAGAAATAAGTATGGTTGCTGCTGAAGCAAGAGACAATAATAGCAGAGAAAGCAGTAATGACAGACAAGAGACAAATGATGGAAGAAAAGTAGAACTGGAGCTAAGGAGGAAAACGGGGGGGAAAAAAGGGACAATAACGGGGCAAAGAAAGAACAGAATACAGTACCCATATTAAACCTGCAATGAAAGATGACAGAATCTTATCTGATCAGTCAAGAACTAATTATCTTTCAAGGAGTCATCTAAGTGTTTCTTAATCCAAGTTTACTTCTCCAAGAACCTCAGAGATTATTCAGGAAATGAATTTCTAAATTGGGTACAGTTAAGTTCTTTTCAAAAAATATTTGTAGTGTCTAGAGCAGAATACATGTTCAAGAATCTATCATTAATGTCTACATAATTGTTTTCTTTATATGGTGCAAGGCACTTTGATGGGGCAATATATACAATAAATATAAGCAATATATGACCTCTGTCATCAGTTTTTCCAGAGGTATGAACCACCTTCCACTTTAAGTACATTAAGGGGTATAGATGACAGATTCAGCTTAGTGTTCTAGGATATCAATACCCAGATTTGAACACTAAGACAAAGAATCTCTAAAAAGAATCAACCAGAGCTCTATGACTTCCTTGAGTTGCCAGAGCTCTATGACTTCCTTGAGTTGCTATACTAAGAAAAACCAAGAATATAAACACGTGAAACTTTCACTTTTAGTTAACTTTTCAAACCTAAGTTTTCTGACTCTTGATCTCCATCTTTGCCCTGGACTAGTATTTTAAGTAATGGCTATGATTACCCAAGTAAATGGTTCTGCCTTTCTTGCACAAAGTAATTTGTAGTTTATTCACTAACCTCTCAAAGAGAGAGGTCAACATAAATTTTGTATTTTAAGAATACCTCAATAAAATTTAAATGTGGAAGTTGCTCAGTAAGTTACTTGTTTCTTGAAGTCAATATGAATTTTTTACAGTATAAAGTTGAAAGCGAACAGAATTCCTAAGAATAAAAAGCTATCTTCACTAGGGACCTGTGTTTGTACTGGCAAGTGGAAAACTATTCATATAAATGAATGTCACGGACATAAATCTCTGATGTGAAAGAAAATCTCCTAATAACAATTTAAAATCTAACACTTTCCGAAAGCTAAGCAGAAGACTAGTATAGCAAGCTCTACTATATTTAGTTGGTAAATTTCATACACAACAGGAGGAAAAAAAAAAGAATAATGCTGTCAAATCAAGCAATCTATTTACAGTTAACAGGCTCCCAAAAAGCTGTTACTACAATAACTAAAGATAATTTAACATTATATAATTATTAAAAAGAACAAGAAAAGAAAAATGCTAAGACTATTGGCTCACAAGTTAGGTAAAGGTAAAATTTTACTTTCAAAAATTTACCTAACAGGGCCGGGGAGTTAGCTCAGTGGTTCCGGCGCCTGTCTTGCAAGCGCAAGGGCCTGGGTTCAATTCCCCGGTAACCACATACCATGCTGGGCATGGAGACTCACGCCTGTAATCCCAGCACTCGGGAGGCAGAGGCAGGAGGATTGCTGTGATGTGAGTTGGAGGCTGAGCTCAGGGCCAGCCTGAACCACAAAGCGAAACCCTGTCTCAAAAAACCTAAAAAAAAAAAAAAAAAAAATTTACCTAACAGATGGTGCTGACATATATATTACATATCTAAAATAATATGGCTTATCAATATAATTATATATGAAGTAAGGTCATATATGCAAAAAAGTACTCTATTTTGACAGGTCTAAGAACACAGGTAAAATACTCCCTATCAAAAATGCTAGGGAAAAGAATGTTCACTTGTCTTCAGAGTGTGGAATATTTGCACAGACATAAATTACAGTGAAGATGGAACCCAAATCTAAGGATGAAATTATTTTATTTTATATGTGTGCCTTATACACACAGCCTGAAGGTAATATCATACAATTATTTTAGTGTGATTGCATTTTGATTGTGCTACATCACATCAATCAAGTGTAGAATGTCTTCCATTACGTTGTCTTACCGGCCTCAATGTTTTGGATTTTGAGTGATGGGGCCAGGGATTTAACTCACTGTTTCTGGCACCTGCCTTGCAAGTGTAAGGTCCTGAGTTCAATCCAAGGTACAAAACACACACACACACACACACACACACACACACACACACACACACACACACACATACAAAGTTTTGGACTTTGGAACATTTTAGATTTCTCCATTCATGTATGTGCTGTTCTGGTTAATACATGATATTTAAAGTCTGAAACTGGTCTTTTTCCAGATTCTATAGGCATAAAAAACACCTAGAAAAGATACAGCAAATGTTTTTTGCAAATAAGTGATCATAAACAGGAAAGTGAAGGTAGAATGTAATAAGAACCTAGCTATAAATTTTTCCAACTCATTTTTACTAAGCTCCTCCTCAAATACTTCTACAATCTAAAAAATCTTATCAAGTAGTAAAAATGAAACCTCATAGTACATATAGCTTCTGAAAAATGACTCAAATACTTGGAGTAAATGGTCTCTTTAGCACTTTTTCTGGCACACACTTTTTTAAAAGATCAGAATTTTTCCTCAAGGAGCTTACTTTAACCATTTTTCTGGAATGTAAAATTATTTTAACCTCTAATGAATTTGGGGAGAACATTCTATCCTGTAATGCATTTTTCACTTCATAATATATATTTGTATAACTTTGTAATGTATATTTGCACAAAACTCAAAACCTTGAAGTAGTCATTTAACTAAAGCAAACAGAACTAATGGAAAGCATCACCACTTTACTCTGCCTATTTGAATCTGCCTGTGATCACCCTCCTCACTTTATAGCATCTTGATAATACTATAATCTTAAGACTATTCAAACAAAAGATTCACAACAATTCAAGTCTAAAGATACCTGAAATCTTTCAAGCTCTGATCTAATCATAAACTAAACTTTGGCTATATGTACCACAGTTAACACTTGTATTTTGGATTGGATTTGGTATACCACAATGAGAACCTTTTTCAAAAATTAGACTACCACCACCAACATATACAGAAAATGAATTTCATACCAGTTTCTAAAAAAACAGTTATCATCAAGAAATCTCATTCTGACAATCAATACATTAAATTTATAGCCAGCTATGAAGAGTAAATTTTTAGTATTACATCTACAGAAAATACATTAAAGTCATACAAAAATATATACAAATTATACACCTCATTATAGCTTTGACTTAAATGCTACACTTCATAAATTTTTATTTAAAAAATAAAGGGTTTCCACTACTGATTTCCTGCATCAAGGAGTATCAATACTAACATATTACTTTCACACAAAGGCTTAACATGAGAAAGTAAGCTCTATATCTGACTTTTAAACTTAGCCGGCTTATTCATTAAGCCAAATAAAATAGCTAACTAAATATCTGTGTCACTGATAATGGAATGAAGGTGTCAGCTTCTTTTACAACCTTACTCTTAATCCAAGTGTTTTATGGTAACAAACATTCAAATGTATCTTCAACATTACAAGTTAAGGTCTCTTCTCATTTGAATGTAATACAATAAAGTCCAACACTGCATATAAATGGAACCACTTTAAATGACGAAAATCCAACTACTGGCTTTCAGTTTTATGAAACAATAAAAAAATGTAATTCTCCTATTTAATTTTCATATCTTTAGTCTCAAGTCCACAGCCTTCATAAACTGCTTCCTGCATCCACAGCATTGTAAAACATTTTTCCTTTAGTCTTGTTTTCCCAATCAAACTATCAAACCAGACCTCCCATTTTCAAATGAAAACTAAGCTCTTTTCTAAATCCAAATTTAAAGAGAAAAGAAATTTAACACAGCCACACTCATTACATCCTGTACTGTGCTGTTCAGAAAACATAATCAAGGAGAGATAATATCTGCATACTCAACTAAGATCTAACAGCCTTCCTGAAGTAAGGTTTTTTTTCTCCCTTTCGAACCAATCATGTTGTAGGGGGCACATCTGTGAAAAGGGGTCACGATGTACAGTTTAGATCGGCCTCAAACTTATAGCAATCTTCCTGCCTCCGCCTCCCAAGTGCTGGAACAGTCTAAATACATATAATAAAAATGTTATTTTTATATTTCTCATTAGTACATTAACTTTCTAAACATTACCATCCATAGACAGGTCTCACTTTAGATCCAAGTCATTCTTTAACCTTGGAGCTGGCTATCTCATGACCACATATATCACGGGAGGTTGCCATCTCAAATTTCTGTGTGTACACACACACACACACACACACACACACACACACACACACACTGTACCTGGATGCAACATTAAACACTCTACATATTGCACAGTGGATCAATGTTTAGTTTATTCCGTAAAAAATTATAACCACTAGGCACTACTTTTAAAAAATGAAAAGCTCTAGATATCCCGTAATATAAACTGTAACATCCTGTTTAAAATTCATAGCATAAAGTATCTAACCAACATAAAACAATAAGGTTTGGTGACATTCAATCAATGGAATGTTAAAAGACAGAACACTCTACATTTATCATTAAGATTATAGCTTCTCATATATGGGGCAATACTATGAAATACACAGCATACACCTAAAAAGAAGTAATAAATTCAGTTCAGCATTCTATGTACTGATGTACCAAAAGATGGACATATTTTAAATATTTAGTAAAACACAAAATTGTGTGTGTTAAAGTCTTTATGTATAAAATTTAAGCAACTTTAAACCAACTATCTTTAGCTTTTTAAATAGGAATACTCAAGTGTCATCATCTGAACTAAACAGGCCAAACAAAATATCCTATGATCCCTAGTTCTCCTCAATGTCGAAATGGGTGGATAAATTTAAAGCCTGTTCTCTAAAGAGTTGCTTTATAGGCAATTTTTTCCCAGTATCAAGGTCTGCAATTTCCATTTGGCTGCCAGTTTGCGATTAAATTCATCACCTTTATTATAAAAATGTGCTTTACTCCACGGCCTGCTGCACAAGAACTATAAGAAAAACATTTTTCACTGCTAACAGCAAAAATCATTTTAAGGCAACCAACACATTCACTCAGCCATTAGCTTCTTCAATCTGATGTAGTAGTCTATCACTCACATGAAAAACTTCTAACAATTGCATAACTTGTAGGAACTAAATTCTACAGAAATATCATGCTTTCTTGTAAGGTTCTTAGATGAAATGTAACTTTTTGTTTTTTAGGAATCAAACCCAGGGCTTTAAACATAAGAGGTGAGCACTTTAATACTGATCTATATCCCTAACTCTAAGACCTCTAATTTTTAGATTCAGTATCATTTTAAGTAAATTAATAACAACATCAAAAGTCATCACACAAATATTTCCAAACTGCAATTAAAGGAAAAATCATTTAAAGTGTCAGAACATTAGTATCCATCTTCTATTCCACTATTTAAAAACATGTTATTTTGTTTTTAGCTTTTACCATTTGTACAAATAGTCAAAGATATATATTAACAATATTTCTACCTGACTACCTTTTACAACAAGTGAAAAAGAGGAAAAAAAGTCTAAAGAGAAGTATCTCCAAAATGATGATATGAAAGCTATCCACTATGAGCTATTTTAAAAGATATTACTCATTTGTGACATTAAATTTTTTAAATTTTTATTTATAATTAATATTTCAAAAATCTTTTCCTCCTTAAGACAAAAGTTCACAATCTCTTATAAGCAAACAGTAGTATTCAGTTTAAATCTATCAAGAGGAAAGGAGAAACAAACAGATTTCATATTAATCTGCTAATTAGAAGAATTATAAATTATTTAATGTAAGAATCTACAAGAAATTTTCATCCTCCTACTCTTAACACTTTCTATCTTAAGCTGTGGATGCCTCTGTTACAGCAGTTCAGCCTTTCAGTTTCACATTTTGTCATTCTCTCCATTTGACTGCACGGCTTCTTGAGGAATGGGTTATGTCTTCCTTTATTTCTGTATCCCAGAATCCCAGTGAAGTGCTAGATTTAAAAAGATTTTTAGGGCCGGGGATTTAGCTCACTGGTTCCGGCGCCTGTCTTACAAGTGCAAGGGCCCGGGTTCGCTCCCCCAATAACCACATACAACTCATGCCCAGCAGCAATCAGTACCACATACTACAGTGCCAGGCATGGTGGCTCACACCTGTAATCCCAGCACTCAGAAGGCAGAGGCAGGAGGATTGCTGTGATGTGAGTTTGAGGCTGAGCTCAGGGCCAGCCTGAACTACAAAGTGAGACCCTGTCTCAAAATAAATAATTTTAAAGGCTTACTGAAAACCAAATTACACCAAAAGTAAACACCAGTTATACTAAAATGGTACAGGTCACAACTCATTACATCAATATTATCAGTTATAATCACAAGCAACATTTTAAAAAATGTAATAGGACAAAATACTGTATCATAATAGCAATGATTTTTTTCATTAAACTGTCGGTTTAGTTATATAACTACATGTAGAAAGGTATATTGCTGCTTAACAAATTATTTCCCTATACCATTTTTAAAACTTTACACCCTTTCTGTGCAAATTTCTACCATCAAGATACCGGCACAATCATACTATGGTACTCGACCATTTCAAATCATGGCTTTTGGTATTTGACATATTTTAACATAAAACTTGTCCCACTATATGCTGTTCATTATCTGGTACTTTTCATATTTTTTTTGGTTTTTACTGAAGATTCATAAAAGGTCAGTTTTTAGGTACCTCTCCTCCACTGATCATCTCTCAAATTTTAGATAAGCTTACCTTAGTCTGTAAAACTGTAAGATATACATAAACATTTTTAATTATTAGTCTAGCAATGGTAAAGAATCCAAACTGAGTAAACAGAAGACACAACGTGGGACTTTCTCACTTTATCACTCAAAACGTTTTTTTCACATTATCCAGGAGTAAATAACCTAAAGATCTATAAAGAAACAGGCAAAACTAATCATAACTAGATTTTAAACTATTGATATTGTGTAAACTAAGGGTAGTGGACTGGAGATTTAGCTCACTGGGACCACACCTGCTTCACAAGTGCAAGGAATGGAGCTCCATCCCTGGTACTGTGAAAAATAAAAAAGTAGTAATAAAATAAAATGAAATATAGACAATGAAAACTTTTATGCAAATATGCACTTACCTGTTCCTACACCCAGATTCAGCCTGCTGTAAAATGCTAGTGGAGGTTACCATGAACCTAGGAGAACCTACAGTTTTTTATTTAAATTTATTCTCATTTGGAGGAAAATTTAAAAATATCCCAACATTGATATTTCAATCAACTAAATAGTTAAAATAACTAAATCTACTCACATCAGAAAATAGCCAACACATTAGACAAATTATCAGAAATGACAGAATTTTCCTTCATCAGGCCTAAAGGTATCCTTACATGCTACTACTGCACAGACAGATTTCTGCACAAGAGCCAACTTATATACCATTCCTGAAACCCAACGATTTCTAAACTGTATCTTCATATCCACCAAAATAAACTACATTTACATACATAATTAAGATAGACAGAATATGAGACCCTTTCCAGCTTTAAAATCTGAGAATGTCTTTGGACTCTTAATACTTAATTTTTGCTGATTTGGTTTTGGCACTATGCTAGGACTTGAACCCAAGCATCTTCGACTTGTTAAGTCAAGTGCTCAATCACTGAACAAGCAAACCCCCAACACACATACTAGTCCCTAAACATTACTCTTACAAAAATATTCTGAGCCTTACAAGTACTAATCCATCCAACTTAATATACTTGCCTTTATTAAAAGCTGCTGCAAACTCTAAAAATTATCAAAACTTTATGATATGACTGACTTAACTGCCTTCAGAGGGAAAAGATTAACAGATGGAGTTTTTTTCAGAGGAAAAAAATGCAGCTGGTTACTGAATACATTACACAAAACTTCTGCATCACTGTGAACATCATCTACCAAAAATATTTTTGATTTGATAATTTTTCCTTTATCTTACAATTTAGTAATTTCTCAATGTATAATTTCAGACTTACAACCAGAGCTACATTACATGTGCCTACTTAAAATCAAATTTCAGTATGATGTTCAAGTTGTCAGAATCCCATATTTTCTTCTACTTAGAAATTTAAATTTTAAAAGTTTTCCTGGATTTAGCTAGAAGGTACACACGCCTGCCTCACAAATTGAAGGTCTGAGTTCAAATCCCCATACCAAAAAAGAAAATTCAAAATTTTCCTGTTTAGGAATGTAGTTTGGTAATATAGTGGAGAAACAATTACTGAAACCAAAACTAAGCAATTATTTAAAACTGCCTTCTCCACAATCCATAGGTCTAAAAATTTCCCATAATTATTTACAAGAAGAAACAGCAAAAGGTATTACTTTACAAAGTAATTTCAGAAAATGCTCAATCTCTCAAGCTATTAGTACAACAGCAAAGGAGAAAGAAATGGAAAGCATATTGGCAAAATTCTTAACATACCATTTGGACCAGAATATGCTGACAATTCATCTAGAGAAGATTCATCACTCTAGAACACACTCACTAATCCAAACCACCCCCAATCACGCTACAACCGGCTATATTCTTAAACCCATCAAAACCACCAACACACACACCTGCTGTACAAAAAAGAACCAAAATAAATGGCATTGTAGTAAGCAAAAAAATCCACAGGTGCTAGGGAAAAAAGAAATAAAAAGTCAAACTACACATTCAGAGTTAATAAAAAGTGACAAAATACAACTCCATTCCAAAACAGCCAGTTAAAGGAAAGAGAAAAACTCAAAACAAAGGAAAAGTAGCAGAAGCATAGCAATCTACCACATTAATACATCGCACTCTTTCTTAGTTAATGCCTGGACAGATTAGAGTCAAAAAAACCTGAGGAGACCAAAAATAGAAATGGGAGAGGGAATGTTTTAAAAATCAACAACTAAATACAATATAAAAACAGAAAAGTTTTAGAAGTATTACTATATTTAAACTCTAGACATAAAATCCTTTTTCCTATAGAGAATATTTATATACTTCTATTCAGAAGGTCTTCCTATTCAAAGACACTGTTCCCTGTGTCCAGAACAACACATCTTTATGGTTTCTACACTTAAATTTCATCTGTCCTTCCAAAGCCAACCTCCTCAGCCTAAACTAACCTCTTCCGTACCAGGTTTTAGTCCCCTCTCTGTTAGGCCTATATTGCCTTTTTCAGTATTTCTTTTTATAATATCTACCCACTATATCAACAAACAAAAGGAACAAATCTAAAACTTCTGATTTATTTCTCATAATATTCCACACAGTATATAAACATTAGTAAATATCAAATGTGTAAATTACTAAAAATTAAACTGTGGAATATCCAACTCTGACTTACTTGAAAATTACATGTTGAATCACAGTAATTACTTTATACTGCAATGCAGCAAAAAAATGCAGATTCCAGATGAAATACAATGGGAAAAACTTTGATAGTAGTCACAGAGCCAAGTTACACAGGTAACTTAAGTAACTTGTTAAATTGTGAAATAGGTACATTTTGCATACACATCATGTTCACACTCAACATTGGATTTATACCAGTATATGACATGACTTGATTCTTTTTTTCCCATTCCCCTACCCACCATACAGCTCCCCACTTCTTACACACATAAGCTGTTCCCCTTTTTTTACCCTCACATTTTTTCTTTCCTCTCATTCCTTACCCCTACCCCCATTTCTTTGAATATTTTCTACTTTACAATACCTATCATACATTCTAGAACTCATTCATATATTTTCAGTTTCTCATATCAGAGAAGAGATACAGTATTTACACATCTGTAACCTACTTATTTCACTTATGAGTATGTATTCAAGGTAAGTCCATTTGAGTATGAATGACTCAAACTTACATTTGTTATAGCAGAGTAATATTCCATTTTATTTTATCCAGTCTCCAGTTGGTGGACATTTGGGTTATTTCCAAGATTTAGCAATCACAAACTGAGCTGCTATAAATATGGATGCACATATGTCACTGTGATACAAATCTTTTAATTCTTTTGTATATATACCTAGCAGAAGAATAGCAGGGTCAAATGAGACCACTAACTTTTAACAAAAGTGACTAATGAACTTGAGACCACCTGATATTATCATTATAACCCCCTGAAAGCTAAGTGTCTTGGGCTAATAGAGAAAAGCTAAATAACCCCAATATATCTCAATAATGAAAAATGTTGACCAAAAGAACTCTGGATTTCAGGACAGAAATCCTGAAAAGACACAAGATACAATTTATTAAAACATATATACATACACACACACACACACACACACACACACACAGATGGTATTACAGTGGGCCCCAATTTTCTTTCTGTCCATTAATATGGAGATTAAAAAAAAAAAGGACTAGAAGAAAAGTCAACAAAATGTTAAGTAATTATCACTGTGTGGGTTATTTCCACTTCTAATTGATAATGTAAGTTTTTATTCCATGAAGGTTACTTGTTATAATAATAAAATAAGATTAATTATTTTTAACAACACAATTTTTCACGATTACTAGGAGAAAAACCTCAAGCTGCTTATAAGTTCACAAGCTATAAGACACAATCCTTTAAAAATACAATCTTTACAATATGAATAGATATGAAACTGATCATTCCTAACTTTTCCTGAAGAGTAATAATTTGTTATTTAAATTCAAAGATAGTATGCTGTAATACCTCTCCTACCTTTATCATTACTTCTCATAGGACTAAAAAAGTTCATAGTATGCTTCTGACAAAACTGAAATGAAAATGTTCACATATTCAATTCTTTACCCTGTAAGAATAACTGAAAAAGAGAATAGAGTGGAGAAAAAGAAAATACAAGTTTTTATCAGTTCTACAAAGGAACTACTCACTCTCTTCCTCCATGGCTCTTTGAGTTAATACATATACTCTTTCCCCATGTCTAGAGTTCAATTTCAAATTACTCAAAGAAAACTGGTACTTTACAACTACGCTTAGCAGTTTAAAGTAAAGTTCAGAGAAACTAAGTGAGAAAAATATAATTTAAATGGTATTAATCATTAAAAAAAGCACACTTCCAAAATCATATCTAACACTGAACTAATGAGCAGTATTTCTTCAACAACTATAAAGAACATTCTAAAGCTATATGTATGTAAAACAAAATTAACTAAAAAACTAACCTAACTAAAAAAAAAATCTGTCAAGGAAGACTGTAACACTATAAACTTAAAAAAAAAACCTGACAAGGAAAGCAGTAACACTGTAAACTATGATAAAGTGAGATAAGATTATCTTTTTACTGCTGATAACTTTTTATTACTACAATAAACTATGATCCCCAAAAGAACTTTCTCTTCATATAACATTTGTATTAGTAAACTGGGACAGACATTTTTTTCTGAGTTATATTGATAAACAGAAACCAATCACCTGGTTAAAGATCTTAGAACTACAACAGACATCCTGGCACAAGCCTGAAATCCCAGCAGTCTGGGAGACTGAGGCAGGAGAACTGTAACTTTGAGATCAGCCTGGAAAACACAGTGACTTAAGAGACAGCCTCTCTCAAAATAAAAAAGGGCTGGGGGTACAAAGCCTGGTACAAAGGCTGTTTCTAATTCCTAGTATTTTTCCTAAAAAAAAAAAAAAAAAAAAAAAAATATATATATATATATATATATATATATATATATATAAGTTCTTCACCAAAACAATCATTCGAACAACAAGGCGATAGGTAAAAGCAGAAATTATTTCAGAAAATAGCTATAGTCAATCTGAAATCTTAAACTACTTATATTTAATATGTCAACATATCAATATATGGTCTCTTAAGAAGACAAGTTCTTTAAACCACATAACTTACCCACTTGTAACACCAAATATTAAATCCAGTAATTGCTATTTGAAATACTCCTGAGCAACTCTTCCTTTACAATATGGAGTAAAATATTCTGTTCTGGGAAGAGTTACTTCTCAACACATTTTATTCACTAAATGCTTTCTTCTGTGTACGAATATCCCCATCTGCTGGAACATAAATTGCTTAGGATTAAAGATTCTTGAAAACAAAAGATTGCAGATTGTACTTCAAAATACAATTTTAAAACTTGATTGCTATCCAGAAGCTTTCTCACTGAATTGCTTGTTATTCCTCACAGCGTTGTAAAAGCTTAATGATAAGCTTTATGTATATTTTTACTGAAATTATTGAGAATTTGCCAAAATAAAATATTTTGCCTATTATTTTTCTCTTTGACTCCCTTCATGGTTAAGATACAAAGAGCAGTCTAAAGAGAACAACTCTCCCCTGTTAAGATAACTCTCTTTCTGGATCATATCACTGTAACACACAGAAACAAATTCTACCCACCCTGTTTTTAAATGTATCTACATTTTTCTTTAATTTCTGTTGTTTACGGGGTATAAGCTAGTAAGTCTGTACAACACCATACTAACTTAAAGAAAATTTAATGAATTAGAAAAATTGGTCATTAGCTGTACTTATAATTTTTAAGATGTCTAAAATGGGCCAGGGATTTAGCTCAGTGGTTCAGGCGCCTGTCTTACAAGTGCGAGGGCCCGGGTTCGATCCCCAGTAACCATATACCACACTGGGTAAGGAGACTCATGCCCTGCAGCAATCAGTACCACATACCACAGTGCCAGGTGTGGTGACCATAGCTGGGTGTGGAGACTCACACTCAGCAGCAACCAGTACCACATACCACAGTGCCAGGCGTGGTGGCTCACGGCTGTAATCCCAACACTCGGGAGGCAGAGGTAGGAGGATTGCTGTGATGTGTTTGAGGCTTAGCTCAGGGCCAGCCTGAACTACAAAGCGAGAGCCTGTCTCAAAAAAAAAAAAAAAGATGTCTAAAATGAACAATATGATTGTAAACACATTCAATAATTTACTGTTCCTAATACTATGATTTGGAGGACACTTTCTTCATATCCTGTATAGTACTGCAAATAATATGCCTTCTAGAATAACATTATGGTGCTGGCAAAAAAAAAAAAAGTGTAGCTATAAAATTAACAATATTAAAATTAAACTGAAAAACAAACTCATGAATTTTAACATCAATGCTGTCTAGATCTGTTCACAGAAAATGTCCTAGAAATAATCTACTCCCCATAATGAACACATTTAGCACCTTAATTCAAGTCTCTTCTTTTTCCTACTGGGGGAAAAATTTAAAAAATCAGCCTTGGAGAAATGGCTAGCTATTAGGCAGAGAAGACTAAAGGGGATGTTGGGGCATTTTATTGTCTCGGAAGACTTCAAGACATATGAACCTTTTGATTATTACTAGTCAAAGTTGTGACTACGTGAATATTAAAAATTACATAGTTGATTTAAATATATTCACCCTATGAAGTCTATGAGTTCATAATGATATCATTAAAGAAAAATGAAGAAAAAATTCATTTGTCACCATCTGACACAATTAGGAACTCAACATTTTACTTTGGAAACCAAGGAATAATTAAAATAAGAATAAGCCTCTATCTAACTTTCCCACCAGGAACTTACTTCAAAATCGCAATCCATTCCCTGTTAGAGACAAAAACTCTCACAAAATACCTATAAAGTAATTGTTAAAATAAACATAAAAATCTTCACTGCGAAGATTAGCAACTGGTTAAAACCATAGTGTAAATGCTGATGTAACAATCTAATGTTAGACTGATTTACTTCTAGTCCAAAAAAGGGAAAAAAAAGTTTGGAAAAGGATCAATCTATCACAACTATAATCCAGGTACTGATCTCAACTTCAGAATGGGAGAACTGGTTACTTTGCCCTCTAATGTGATGCAACATAAAATCTACCATAACACCTATGATAAAATCTACCATATCATCTATGATTGCCAAAGATGCAATACTTTATCCTACCTTATCCTATATATTTAACTTTCAAAGCATGATAAGGTACTCAGAGAATAAAGGAATAATCCCTGGACAAGGAAAGTGAACCACAATCAGTTTTTATAAATGGCTCTAAATTTTAAAATTTTAAAATCATAATCAAATTCAATGAGTAATACTAAAAAGGTTCTGATATGGACAATTTGGTTATGATGAACATTTTGGCAGTCAAGAAGCTGAGGCAGGGGGACCTCAAATTTGAACTAAGCCTTGGTATCCAGGGATAACCTGAATCAAAAGTTTAAAAGCAGAAAAAAAAAATTATTTTTTAAGGGATTAAGGTAGGAAGTGCTGAGATGCTATTTAGACCAAAGGTTCTTTCCTAGTACCTGGGACCAAAAAAAAAAAAAAAAAAAAAAGGGGGGGGGAAGCAATAAATAAATGTGACTGTAATTATTTATTATATATAGGACTTTTGTTCAGTGTAATGTCACTATATAAAATACTAATTTTTAAACTGACACAAAGATATTTAGGGATCTAATGTCAAGGTATCTCTATATAACATGACAAAAATAGAGTTAAGTGAAATGGACACTGACTGTAATTAAAGTTGGGTTCAATTTCCAGTATAAAAGAAAAAAACTTAATGAACTAACCACTTGCAACAGTTTAACTCCTCACACTGCATCCAATTTCTATCTTGAGTTCATATATTCAATATACTCATTAGCTTAGCCATTACTACATCTTCAGATAATCTAATATTATACTTCAATAATTTCCCACAACTATCAGAAAAAATTAAGCTATTAATTATTAGTATTTACCGTCCAACAACCCAACCTTAATCTAGTCTTCTCACTCTAGTCTTCACTTAATTCTCACTACTCTATTTCAGGTATTTGCTATTCCAACTAACTTAACCCATATATATGTAGTGAAGAAGCCTTACTTAGTCTGCCATCACCACTACCGTACACTTCCTCTCTCTCTTAGGAGGCTCTTCACCTTCCCACTCAACTCATCAAATATCACCAATTAATATCAACCAGTTTCCACTTCTCAAGAAAACCCTCTCCTGGGCTTGAAATTATTTTTTAAGAATCTATTCATCCACCATGTGACAACTGTATCAGAGTGATGTATAATGATTGCAATAGCAAAGAACTATGGTTTACACAAATTTTTAAAAATACTTGAAAGGAACAACCATCCTCTCCAGATGTTCACTTCAGTAATGGTATGTAGCAGTCACGTAGGGAGTACCCAGTGCCACTCACTTCACGATAAATCATTTCCCTGAAAAATTACTGGGCTATTTACCCTATGCTGATCTAAAACTGGTGAAAGTCTAGGCTACTGACTGGAATCACTCGATATTATGTCTGTACATAATCCAATCTTTCAATAAATGTTGCTTCTTTCTCTTGAATAGTTAGGAAAAATAGTAATAGTTTAAAAAGAGCAACAACGGTTAACTGTGTACTAAATCTGTGCTATTTTGAAAGAACTAAAGCTCTCTATCCTTTAGTTACAAAGATATTTAAGTAAATGAGTCAAAATCATTAAGAACACCTCTGCTCTATTACCCTCTTAAATTTCCAGCAAGTTCTTGTTTTTACCATTTTAAGATATTGTCATAGTCTACCTCCTAAAAATTGGCCAGTATTCACGTCCAATACACCACAGAATGAGTAAAAATTCATTTGCATTTTGTTTGCAACCACAGACAAAAGCAATTTTTTAGCATACATAAATATTATGACCCTCCTACATCACAAAACAAACTATAAGGCAGAACTAAGGTTCTCTAACTGCTGCTGGCTTCCCTTGCCATGTGATTAAGTCACAAACCCTCCAGAGCTGGGTCTCTGCACATCTCCTTGACTCAATCCTCAGGTTCCCACAGCCCTGAAACAATATGATCCTTTCATATTATTCTTAATCCTCCCTACAACCAGACATCTGTAAAGAAATGTTTCTCTTCTACTTTTTTCCCTTTCTTTTTCAAATACTATTTATAATTCTGAGACACCACAAAGTGAGACACTGAAAGTTTATGAAAAGGATTCAATTAGGAAATGCAACTGTGTTTTAATCATGTATTTTCCTAGTTCTACTCTTAAATTGTAATATATTTTTAGCTCTTGCTATTTCACACCATAAATTAGCTTAAAGGTAAGGTCTTGCTAATGACCAGGTGTTCACACCCAGTCTTTATAAAAGCTTGCATTACATTAAAGCCAAAAGCAAGGTTTCTACTAAATACCTGCTACTCTTCAAGCAGACATTATTTCAGAAACCATCCTTATTTTCAGCATCGACTGTGAAAACATTTCGAGGCCAACTCATATATATTATACATGTTCCTTTATAGATATACATATTAACACACAAATACACATGCCCTTTCCTTATATCATGATCATAACATGCAACCAATGGCATTTAACTATATTTTAATGTTGTTTCTGACACAATGAAAATGATTCAAAACACCCCAACCTGACAAATTCTACTTATCAGAAATGCGACAGAAATGTTACAGCAAACTGATTCATTTCACCAACCTCAAAATGAAGTTCAATAAAGCATACAGGTTTGAATCAATATGTGAACCTTATAAACATCAACAAGATTTTGCTAATTTTGTATGAACTTCATAGGACTACTCTCCCCAAAATAATGTTGCTGCTTCAGGAAGCTGAACAAATAAGTGGTGAAACATTAATTATAGTCATCTTGCAAATTGCAAGAGTCTTATACAACTTATCTTCTGTACACTACATATTTTTTAAAAATTCACTGCAAATATTTAATCACTGTTATTGCTAAAGCAGAACAGACTTTTTTTGTAACAAGAGTTACTGAAATCCGTTAACTAAAATTTCTTATTTATCTGTGTTCTAAATAACAGCATTGTTTCAAAATTAAAGATACACCTGTTTTTAAAATGGTTATTTGTGCTAAATCACAATTTACTACATGTGATTAAGACTATGCAAACGATTTTTATATAAATGAACACACCAAAGCAGCACCTGAGAGATAAAGATTTTTTCTACTAATACATAGTACAAGATTTATATTTTGAATTTTATGGAAATGACTAAGCAGAAAGTTTATAATTCTGTAAATGCCAAAACTGTCAAAAGCTAAGATGAGAACCAAAAGTTTTTCTGTTTTATCGACTGATATATTTCAGTCTAAGAACTAGGTAGGAACTGTACTGCTTAAGTAAATCAATTCCATTTAATTCCCACTCATCAAGAGTAGAAAAGTAAAATTAAGTATCTTGAAAGCAAGTACTACAAACACTACTAAGATTTCTTTAAAAAGCCATTTCTTTAAAAAGCTATCATCTTCTCTAAGTGTCATTACACAACTGCTTAATTTCTTCAAAATAATAGTGTTCTAAAGTTAGCTTAAAATTTTCATCCCAAAAATCACGTACACATCTCATTCTTAGAGAAAGCAGAAGTCAAAACAGGTGTCTCTGTTGGCTGTTTACTAACTCAAGAAACATATCAGCGTCCACATGCCAGGCTCTGAAATGGCATTCAAGAAAGGAATTCTAACAGGGTAGTCAAAAGCAGGTAACGAACAATTCCCTAATGTTAAGTGTGGTAACAGCTACACAGAAAGTAGCAACTAACCCTAGAGTTGTACTTGTAGACAATTTCATAGCAGTCATAGTAACAAACTGTAGTGACCACTATAAGTTTAATGTTTATTTTGCTTTTCTATAAAATCAAATGCTTTAATAATTTTTATGGGGCTGAAAGAAATCTTAATGTAGTAAGAAATCTTATACGAAATATTCTGTCTACTTTGGGTCCTAAGGCCAACTTTTAAAAAGGGCAAGTGCATTCCGTAAAAATCCTCATTATAAGGAAAACGAAAAAAAAAAAAAAAATCACTGCACTTAAAATTCACACACTTCTCTCAATGTCAAGTGAAAGAAAGAAAATAAAATTCTATGAGCCACATAAATTAAAAATTGGTGTACAATTCTAAGTATGACCTCCTAACATGGGCCAAACTTGCTACCAGCTATCTCTTGACCTCAAAATAGATTTTTAGACATTTTCACAATAGTTGACATACCAACAGCAGAAAACTGCTGCCTTTTAACAGACAAAATCCAATTGTGTCACAGCATTTTCTAGTTGAGAAATGCAATTTTTGCTTACAAATGCATCATCAAACAAATTGTTAACTACACTATTATTTCTCAAAATTATATTGTCATTCCAGTTAATAACAAACTACTGCTATGAGCACAGTAATGTACCTCATTCTCTTAATACTGAAAAAAAGAAATAAAAAACTTACATGTCTTAGTATATGACTTCAAAAAAAAGAGCATCTAAATGTTTCAGGTAAAGCTGTCAAAGTAGAAAAGTTTACTATATACCTCAATTTTTTTGTCATAGCAACCTTTTTCCCTTACAAAAGCAAACAAAATTTGCTTGTTCCACCTCTAGGATGATGAAAACAGTGTAATAAAAAAAGTTAAAAAGTCAAAAATATGTGCTGAAGGTACAGCTCAGTGGTCAGAGTCCTTGCCCAGCAGTAAGGCTCCAGGTTTTCTCCAGCACTACAAAAACATATTTAAACAAAAGTCAAACAAGCTTGTCCATACCAAACACATCGGGTAAATGAGATAGACAAAGTACCTATTCCCATGAATGCAATTGTGCTCATATCTTTAAAATAAAACTTTTTCTATAAAACATGCTTAACTCGATAAAGTTTAAAAAACAATCATATATTCCACATATAAAATAGTATAAAGCTCAAAAGCACCAAATGAGTGCTACGTAATCTATAATGCAATACAGATTATTTTTCCCATTACTGTCTATCTTCTGAAAGTGCAGAGAATAGAGAATAGTGGAGATAAATAGCAGCCTCCTACCATTACAACTGATTCAAGGGCTATGTACAAAAACGAAATCTTAGTTCCTAAAGAACAGATTAATTACTTCATCTTAAATAAAATCTGTTTGCCACAAATACTGACTAGTGTCAACGATTCCATCTTGCAGACAATAGAAAAGCTAAATTTGTAAGAAACTGTACAGCAAAAATCCTCTTTTGTTATTTATAAACCAAAACCTTTGTAGACAAGCATGGTTTCTCAAACCAGGTAGGCTACATTTTATAATGACTGTGTAACTCCAGCACTTGGTAGGCTGAGGCAGGAGGATTTCCACAACTTCAAGGCCAACCGAGGCTATATAGTTTGAGTGCAACCCAGCCTGAACTATGTAGCAAGACTGTCTCAAAAGACACAAGCAATAATGAATTTATATGAAATAAGATAGTAACATGTTAAACAACCATTAATAAAGCAAATTTTAATTTTTAAATGTTTTGCTTATATTTTAAGAGGCAAACTTTACTGCCTAAAACATCAGAATACAAATTCTTTTTCAAACCACTGAAACCATTTTTTAAAATCACTAAATCTAAGCCATACACTAGTATTCCTGAAATACAAAATGAAGACTTATACATACTGTCTTTCCTCACATTTTCTATTTTCATATTATTTTTAACTTCCCTACCAAAAAAAAGAGAAAGAAAACTCAAAATCTAATTTTACAATATACCTCATTCTCCATTTTTCCCTATTTGAGATTTTCATGTCAAACTAATTTTATTCTTCACCTCACTGCAAATTTTGTAAAAACACAATCAGCACTAAACTGCTGTTGTTTATATTTTATTTTCATGACAAAGAAAGGACTTTTAAAAGACAATGTAGTAGAAATTCTATATAGCTTTAGCAGAACTGGATCCAATGCTCCCTTAAAAACTTGAAAATAGTTTAAATGCAGATTTTATCCTATAATCTTCTCTAACTTCAATAGGTAACATTTTCAACTCAAATTATGTTCCTTAATAACTGGCCCAACCTAAAATATATTTTCAAAAACCATATTGAAGATAATTGAGAGAAGACAGCTCCTTCCGACAAAAAAAAAAAACTATACAGAAAGATTGTCCACAGTCAAAAATATAAACTAAAGGTAAATCTTAACTTGACATGAAACTAAAATGTTCTTTCCAAACCATTCAAATTATAATCAAGTAGGAAAACCCAGCAAGCTTAATTCCCAAATTCGTAAACTACCCAAATAAAAATTCTCAAACTGACAGGAAAATTCTTTAAAACCTTATTTGTAAGGTATCTCAAACAAAATTCCTAAAGTTCATTCAAAATTTCAAATTATCAGAGAATATATGAACTCTACATATTTTTATCTCAATTTAAAAATATTTTTTCTACCAAGTGTAAAGAACAAAGGAAAATGTAATTGCTCACCACAAACATGTCAAGATTAATTTTGGACAATGACAGGCCAAAAAGGTTCGATAAAGCACAAATTTCACAATAAAATCATCCAGCAAAAAAAAAGAAAGAAAAGAAAAAAAAAAGCGATGCACTTAAAAAAAAAGTATTCTTCCTTAAGCCAAATTACATTTAGTAAAAGGCTAACAATTACAGGAAGCAGCTTATTCCACACGAAGAAACAGCTCCTTTTCCTGCATGTTTGTACCGGACTGATAAAAAACAATTAAACTTCCTAGTCATTATACTGTCCATTTTAAACAACTAGCTACCCAACCCAAGCAACTTTTACACTAGGGGGGTTGAGAAGGCTGAAAGTAAAAAGACCAAGATGAGTGAACCACTCTAAAAGGGAAACATTATTTAAAACATATCACCCTGAACTGCTACTGGTTTTCCACATCTACAACTCAAAATCTTTTTGCAAGAAGATATAAATAAACTTTTGCTAGAAATAACAGCATAGGTAATAAAGATTTCTAGATTAGAACAATTAGAAATTACTAAAGCCAAAGGCAAGAAGATTACTTAACTGAGAATAAATTCCAAATTTGGATTTCAGGTTAACTTTTATAAAACCCCTAGTAAAATGCGTTTAAAAAACTAGTCAAAAAAACTCAGTATTTTTTAATCTTTATGCATTCTACACCATTTGCTCGAAAATAACATTTTGAAGACACAATTTTAGTTAACTCTACGTATCGCTATGATCTACTTTAAATTTTAAAGGACATAAAATACTTCTGAACTGTACTCTGAAAAGTCATTAAAAACTTACTAGTACAACTTTAACTCAAGATATTGTAAGAAAAACAAGCTTATTGTGTTTAGAACACAGTGACCGATGAAATGATCTGTAACTTAAAATCTTAACTAAATTTAATAGGTGAAGATTACTGAAAATGTTACATATTTTGTTTCGAACATTTCCATGGTTAAAAATAACTGGCGCCCCTTAGCGGTCGCATTTGGAAATACTCGATTTAAGAGTTCCAGCACTTTTTTTTTTTTTTTGACATTCCAGAAAGTTTTCTGCCTCCACAATCTTTCAAACGCCAACACAAATAGGAAAACCAGAGCCCCTTAAAGAGACAGCTCAAGTTTTCTCTACAGCAATTTGAGATTAAAAGATAGCTATTCCAACAGTGAAAAACTGAACACTTCAGTTGGATTATTGCTGTAGGTAAACAGAACGAAGAAGCAGTGTAATACGTGTTTCCTACTTTAAAACTGCGTCTCCGACTTTTATGTCAACAAAAGCTGAGATTCTTCTTTAACCATGTTCTATTACGGAGTATTTCCTGTCTTTTGTTCCTTGCTAACATTCCAACTCCCTAAGCCTCACTCCTTTTCCCCAGTTCTAAATGAATAATCTCAAAATTCTTAAATCTAAAATTCACTGTTCCTCTGTGCAAGTTTTCAGCTTTGTCTTGTGAAAATGTTTAAAACAAAACAAAAAGTTCTCTGCTACCGGCTTTCCAAAATACTCTCGTTGGTCCTGCCTTGCCCTCTGGGCATCCACAGAAACTCACAACTACCAGACCAGAAATTAATACTCCAGATTGCCGTTGTAAGAACTTCTTAAAAGAAATTCCAGAGTTGATCAACATTAATCTTCTTGTCATTCTTCGCTCCCCACAGCGTACCACCAGCTAAGCTTTCCCAAACTTTTGCTGGATTTTATTCTCGCCCTCTAGAACTCCCCGATCCCCTCCGCCGCGAACGCGGCGGCAGCGCCCGAGGCGAACCCTCCGCCTAGGAGCTCCACAAATCGGGATCGCGCTCGGGTCTGTCATCGCGGTATTTCGTGCTCCACCCTCCCACTCCCCAAAAGTGAAGTTAAACTCTCTAACACTTCTCGCTTCCCCCAGACAAAGGAACTAAAAGTGCTTTCCGCTGTCATTCAGAGCTGCCTCCTGCGCAGTTTCCCGGGGCGGACAAGCCCCACGCCGCCTTCTGCCCGGCGTGAGCGGCCACCCCGCCTCGAGCGTCGTCGAGCTCCGGCGGCGAGGACACGCGCCCCAGGCCCGCGCGAGGCCGCTCCGGGCCCCCCGGCAGCGCCGGCCCCGCCCCGCGTCCGAGCCCGGGTCCCGGGCGCCCGGTCCGCCGGCCGACCCCGCCCGCCGCCGGCCCACCCGCCACCGCCACGCGCCCGCCCGGCCTCGGCGGCCGTCCCCGGGGCGCGCGTCCCGCCGGCCGTGACCTTTCGGCCGCCCCGCCATCCCGAGCGGGCCGGGCCCGGGTCGCTCACCTTCGTCCAGCAGCCGCTCGAGGTGGTTGAAGATCCCGCAGAAGTTAGGCAGGCTGCTCATAAGCTTCTTGTCGTTCATCAACTGCATCAGGTAATCCGGGGTGGGCTTCGGCTTCTCCTTCGTTTCCATTTCCCCGACCATATTCCAGGCTCCGCCGCTCACTCCGCCCGCCGCTGCTGCCGCCGCCGCCGCCGCGGGAGAGGAGGGAGGGGCGCGGGCGAGCCCCGGCCGCCGGCCGCTCGGGACGCCGCGTCCCGCCGCGCGCCGGCTCCCGCTCCGGCTCCCGCGCCGAGCCCCGGGGCGGCCGGCCCCGCGCGCCCGCCCTCCCCGCGCAGGCACTTTCCGCGGCCCCGCGCTCCGCGCCGCTCCCGGCGCCCGGCCGGGTCCTTCGGAGGCCGGCGGCGCGGGCGAGTCTCGGCCGTGCGGGTGCGGTACGGGTGCGGGCCGCCGCGCCGCGCGAGAGCCGGGCCGCCGCCGGGGTCTGTTGCGCCGCCGCCGCCGCCTGCGCCGCGCTCGGGTCTCTCTGCCGTGCCCGCCGCGGCGCTCTGCCGCTCCGCCGCGCGCCGACTGCGCTCCTCCTCTTCCTCCTCCTCCTCTCCTCCTCCTCACTCACTTGGCGGCGGAGTTCGCCTCAGTTCAGGCGGCGCAGCCAGCGGCGGGGGGAGGGGCGGCGGGCGGCCGGGGGCGGGCGGCGGGCGGGGCCGCGCAGGGCGGCCGTTAAGGGCCCGGCCGGGCTGGCGCGCTCCCGCTCCGCGCCCCTCCCCGACCCTGGCCCGGCCCGGCCCGGCCCCCCGGCGCCGCGCTACTCCGCCTGCTTTTGCGGGTCGGGCGGCCCGGGACAGGATAGGGTCCGCGGCTGCCCCCGTGCTTGTCACCCCGAGCTGCGGGCGCGGTCAGTCGGGCGCGTTTGACGAGAGAAATTCCGGCGGGACGCGCCACGACGCGCTGGTGTTGCGCTCGGCGCCGCCTGAGCTTCGTGTCCCCGCCCGTTACTATAGTTTTGTTGTCTTTTTCTTCCAATAAAATGACCCCTGGTCTACCCTGGGTGCTACCCCCCAAGAAGAAATTTTTTTTTTAACGTCCTGTTGCTTCACGGGGGACTCGCGGGGTGGGCGTCACGTGGCCCGACACGTAGCGGCGGGGTACGAGAGCGCGTGCGCGCGTCGAGGCCGATGGCCACGCCCCTTCCGAGGGTCGCCCCGCCCCGCCGCGAGCGCGCAGTGGGGGAGGGGCGGAGCCGGAGCGCGCCTGCGTGGGGCGAGGCCGGGGGTGGCGGCTGAGGAGCCCCGAGGTCTGGGCTGGGGGCCCCGCCCCGCACCGCACGGTTTGGCCGTCGGACCCGCTGTGGCGCCTCGCTGAGCGAATCCGGGAGGGGCGCCGAAGGACTGAGCAGTTTGTCCCGGCGCCGCAGTGTTCCTCTCTGCAGGACCTCGTCGGGCGTGCGGGTCGCGCCGGTCACCGATGGATCCCAGCGTGACGGTCCTCCCGTCGTCGGTTTGGCGCGTCCCAGAGGCTAGCAAGCGGCCTGAATGCGGCGGGCACACCCACGGGCGGCGGGCTCAGGCCCGGACGCGGCGGGCGAGCGTGGCGGCGGCCCGTTATTTGGCTTGCAGATCCCAGAAATGAGCCCAGCGGCGTGCCAAGTATCACGAGCAGCGTGCGCCGCGTCTGCAGTGCTGCGCTTCGTGGTGGCTTCGGTGTTGCTGTGACAGGGTCAAGTCACAAGAGCGAATAAGAGGCTGTAACAGAAAAGCCAGTCACTGTTCAATCTTAATTGAAAAGAATTGGTCATACAGTGAGCAAGAGGTTTTTCTATACAGTGCGATGGGTTTCAAATATTTGAGAATTTTCTGAAGTACATCCTTGAACTCTTCTTTATGTATAGAAATTGTCCCTAGATCTGCATCTAGGTTTTATTGCAAGTTCTTTAAAACGTGTTCAATTAATGTAGACACAGTCTTCTAATGCGTTAACTTTTGAGAATTATACACAGCTGAAATTTTGTGAACTGAAGTAGTTTTTACTGTTAAACTTTGCTTTATACAAAATCTGAAGAGCAATTCTTGAATTTGTGTTGTACTAAAGGTACTAAAGGGATTTGAAACAAATTTACTGACCAGTAGCTTCTACCTTTTTACTTAAAGATCGTCAAGATTTTTTAATTACGTTCCTTTGATAGAGGAAATGGAATTGCTTTGGAGGACAAAGCTTAAAGCAACTCTGCAAACATAAAATTTCTCAGCGTTCATACCTCCTTAGAGTTATAGATATTTTCTTAATTATGCTTAAAGGTCAAAATGTGTAAAAACTAGTAATTTGATCAAAAAGCGAATGTATCCTTAAGTACTAACTACTTTTTCAGTAGGTCAAGAAAAGGTAGTGTTAAAAGATTTTAATACTGAATTAACTCATTTGCTGTGCTTATGAAATGATCCAACTCCTGTTTTTAGTTGGTTCACTCTTAAGCTTCCAGGCCTTGCGCTGAATGTTTTACTTATATATTTAAGTTGCTCATTAGTACAACCTTGTAGCATTTTTCCCCATAAGAAACCCAAAAAGGAAAAGGATAAGTAACTTGCCCAAGACTATAGTTAATGAGTCCTGACTGATTTAAACTCAGTTATATTTTACGCTGTAGCTCATGTTCTTTAACTTTTGACCAGCCCTATCCAGTAAATCCATTGAAGCTTATGATAGAGTTCTACCATTTTGGACTCAAAGAAACTGCATGTTCCTAAGGCCCAACTGCTTTGTATAATCGAATTGAAACAAATTAAACCACAATGACAGGCACTGTTCATTTCCCCTGTACCATATTCTTTATGATTACAGCATGTACCTGTACTAATAGCTATTATGTTTTACCTTTTCAAATATATGTAGATTAATTCTCTGTTTACAGTTCTTCAGTGGTTTCTCCTTTCAGGAAAAAATAATCAAAAGAATTTACAAGGTCTGTGTGACTCCTCATGATCTGGGTCCCTGCCAGTTGCTGACCTCCCCCAACTCCCTGGACTCCTGCCCCTTAACATGCACACCTTACTGTCCTGTTCCATGTGTTCACCTAGTGTTTCCTCTCTTTGGAAAGCTTGCCTCTCCATAAGGGCAAGGTCTGCCCTCACACTCTCGCAGGCTTGCCTTAACACCCTGTGTGATAGTGCAAGCCTGCACACACAAACCCTCTTCCATTCTGCTTTCTGTTTTTTTCACTTCTTTTCTAGCACATATTTTCAATTACCACCACCTACCTGTGGGATCAGTTTGCTACCACATTGAATTCCACTCTGAGCAAAGGTTTTACTTTCTTTTTTGTTAGAATTCCCAACACTGAAAACAACACATGATTAAGTATAGGAACTTATTACCTGTATGTTCAAAAAATAAATATTACATATCTGTTATATACCAGAAAGGGCACAAAACTCTTATCTTCTTACAGCTTTCAATCATCAGCATGAACATTTGAGGTTAGCAAGAATAGCCATATCTCAAAGATGGCATAGTTGTTGCTTATGAGTGCTAAGTAGCTGTTGTAAACAGAATGGCTCCAAATGGTGCTGCTGTCTTCCTGTGGAGCCACTGACCTATCCTACCCATGTATAGTATCCACATCTTCACACACCTGCCTTGCCATTTTAGGTACAGAGTACAGTGTAGTTATTCAAAATGATAAAAGAAATGAGAAGTGCAATAATTCTTAGTATATACATGGCTTTCAAGCTCACAATTTTAAGAACTAATATAGAGAAACTTTTTAGCTATGTTAAAAATGCATCACCTTAAAACAACATTCAAAATAAGTTCTATCCATTAAATGTTAAGTATGGAGTGAACTTTCAACTTGAAGGTCTTTGTAGATTTTTTTCACTGTGGAAAAGTATGCCATCTATGCTGACACTTGAAAATGGTTCTCATACTTTAATATCAGTAATTAATCAACAGTGGAAATACATTTTCTGTTGTCTGAAATTTCATTGGCTGCATTCATTTATTGGTCTTCTTGACATTTAAAATAGAAAATCACTGTATTCCAAACATGTTTTAATCCCCATGGAGTTTTTGGAGGAACTAAAATGTTCCTTGTGCTTAATATTCAGTGTGTAATGGCTTTTGTCCCAATATTCTTTTTAAAGTCCTTAACTTTTCTTGAAAGGGAATGGGACATTCTCAGTATCTTTCTAACATAATTGTTTCCATACTGTCTTAATAGATTTCTTGAGTATCTTTTTAAGTTGAGAGATGCCTTGTCATATACTATTAAAAAGATTGAATATGATACAATTTATGGCTGTTATCTTGTGTACCAGTTATACATACATGCATATCATTAACCCTAGGGCCCTACAGATGAAGCTTAGAGTTAATAGCATGCATATTTAGAAAGTTAACACATTGCTGCCAAAGAAAGGATAAGGCAAAATGCCATAAGAATGAATATTACCATTCCCTGCCTAGAAGCCACAAGAAGACTGGAAAGGTTGTCTGACCTGATGATTGAGGGAAGAATGTTCTAAGGGAAGACACTAATAAAAACTTGGAACTGGAAAAGTACCAAGCGATAGGGAAGAAGTTTTTCTTGGTGCCCGAAATTGGTTGGTCTCAAATAGGAAGCTACAGTGTTTTAGATGAAGGGCCTTGGGAACTTTTTAATGTAAGGAAATGAATCAGATAGCAACATTGATTCTTTTCAGTGAAGCATATTTATATCTTACTATAAGTACAGCATTTGTGAAATGAAAAGTTTCCCTACTCAGGCACTTCAGTGTTAATGTGGTGCTTTTTAAAACCACTAACGTGATACTTCCAGATATAGTACTAACATTTAGTCTAAACCACTGCACAGCAGTTAAATGTTAACTGGGGATGTAAAATTTCTACTTATTGACCCTAAATGAAACTTTAGAAGTAAAAACACACTCACCTAGGATGGAGGCCCTTGTGCCATGCAATCAGACCTTCGTTCCATGTTTAAACAAAATCCCAACTAAAAAATAAATGTAGGACTATGAGTGAATTAAAAGTGCATTTTATCATCTTTCAGACTTGTGGTTTTATGATTGCAAAAGTGTCAGTAGTGTTCCCCTGGATTGAGTTGATCTGTCATTTACTCCCTCAGGATCTAGATCCCGAGAGGTGAAGCTCTAGATATTTTAACATATTAACCAGTATCATTTGATTCATAGTCCGTGAGTTAGTTTTAAATAGGTAATGTGAGAAAACATTTTATAAACAAGGGAAATAACTACTCGTGTCCTAGACATTTAGTAAAGTGCCATTATTATTTTCTAAAATGTGAATTAGAGACTGAATTTTTCCAGTGACTTCTCTATATGTGCTTTTTAAACAGTTTCTAGTGGGACCGTGGAGAGATGGAGAGAATGACCAACAGTTGTAGATTCCCTATGGAAAGCCAAACACTTCAGTTACTGAGTACTGGATGCCACTGAGTTAAAAATTATCTCCATTTTACAGCTGAAAAAGCAGAGGCACAAAGGGTTAACTAACATGCCCCGTATCTGATAGCCAGTTAAATGCTGGTGATGGGATTCTGCACCCTTAGAGTCTTCAATGACTCAGGCTTACTGCTGCCCCTTCTATAGGTTAAATTCAGACACCCACGAGCTATTGTCTTTTAATGACTGAAACAGCTGTCATCTTTTGAGTCTGTTTTTGCTCAGTATTCATGATTGGATCTTCTTAAACATCAAGTTCCTATATCTAGTTGAAGTATTACTGGTGTTTTATAGAGAAAGAAATGGGTTTGCTCAGACCTGTAATCCTAGGACTCTCAAAGGTTGAAACAGAAGGATTATAAATTTAAACCCAGGCATCTTAGCCACTTAGCAAGACCTTGTCTAAAAACAAACAAAAATAAAAATTGTAAAGGTTGAGCTATAGCTCAATGCAAAGACTTTAGCTTCAGTTCTTGGTGCTAGATATAAAAAACAAAATCCTCATTTGTTGTCTAATAAAATGAAACACTGAACCAGTAACTCCATCAATTTGGAAGTTGAACTAATCGATCTTGGAAAATCCTAAAATTCTGATTCTGAATACAAGGTCTTCACTGAGATCAACAAATTGACTCTGTGGTTGTTTCATTTCTGTGTATAACACTATATACAGATGAGTGAGTGATTATGTAATGCCAGTAAAAAGTCTTTAGGTATTCAGTTTTGCATTCCCTTCTGAAATTTTTAAAACGAATTTTGTTTCCCTTAGGCAGTAATATACACTTGACTGGAAGTCTAAAATTTTCCTAATTTCCAAAGGTTAAAACCAAACCTAGCTTTGTTTTGGTTTGGTGGGAGCAGTTTCAACACATTAAAATTTAATGAAAAGTGGAACACTAAAAACCTGTATTTGTCTGGGCAACGTGGTACTCCTATAATACATCTGTCATAGCTAAGGCAGGAGGATCACAAATTTGAAGCCACCTGATTAATTTTGTGAGACCATGTTTCAAAATGAAATGTAAGAAGGCTGTGTGTTGAGGGGAGACAGGATGTATAACAGGCCCTGGAATCAATCTCTAGCTTGGCATCATCTAGAAGTCTTAGAAAAGAAACTCACTACAAGTAGAACGTAAAGCTTCCTTGAAGGTTAGAACCCCTTTCTGGGGCAGGGGATTTAGCTCAGTGGTTCCAGCACCTGTCTTGCAAGTGCAAGGACCTAGGTTCGATCCCCGGAAACCACATACAATACTGGGCATGGAGACTCACGCCCAGCAATAGTCAGTACCACACACCACAGTGCCAGGCATGGTGGCTCACGCCTGTGATCCCAGCACTCACTCGGGAGGCAGAGGCAGGAGGATTGCTGTGATATGAGTTTGAGGCTGAGCTCAGGGACAGCCTCAACTACAAAGTGAGACCCTGTCTCAAAAAAAAAAAAAATAAATAAAATCCCTTTCTGTTCTTACAATGCTTTCTTAGTAACTAAGCTCCTTTGATATTATTTTATATTTTCTACCAAACAATGCTTTAAGGAATATGTTGTTGCCACAAATGAGAAACAATTACTCTTGCTTAGGATAAATTCTTTATATTTCACAACAAAACGATGTCTCCATTCTTCTCTCGCCAGTCCTATACAGCCATTCTTGTTCTTTTGCTGATCTGTACAAGGAACACTGATGACAACAGCATTGGCCATTTCCTAATTATTCTGTCTAAGCCAATCTGTAAAACTGCATTACAGTTACATTTTATAGATCTGCCTGGGTCACCAACTTGATTAATTGGAATTAATTACATTGTATTTTTCTGAATATCCATTGGTAGTAAGTTAGCATTGTTTTTAGATGGAAGCAAATAAAATGTGGTGTGGTAAAATGAATGACACTTTTTGTCTTAACAAGTTCTAAAATGTGTGCCCTATTTTTACAGCAGGAGACTGGAATTAAGTAGCAGTGAGAAACTGCAAAGCTGAAACTGTGACAGGCTGTGGATGGGGCTTTGCCAATGATGGTAGTAGCATTTCTCTGTTCAGGTAAAGCTGTCAAAGGAGCAGAAAGAGCGAGGAAGAAATTAGGAAAATAAATTATTAAACTGTGAAATCAAGAAAGAGAAAAAGGAGATAGATGAACTTGTTTGACGACCGCCTGGTACCTCTCCCATCAGCTAACATGACCACACTAAGCCTCAGCCTCCTCCATTTCCTCACGGGGTGACCAGGCTGCTGGTGGCAGAGACAGCAAGTTCTCTCAGTGCCAGGGCTCTGACCTCTGGGGACCTACAGCCAAACTTGACTCTCTCCGATCTCTCAGCTGACCAGGTTTCAACATTTCAACTGGTCCCATGCCTGCTTTCATGGAGGCATACTCGCACTTGACCAGACAGCCCAGCTGACCCGGGGCAGGGAGCAGACATGACACTTAAGACGGTAAGAGGCAGACTGGGCCCAAGTCAGGGCCACTCAGCAGCCAGGCTGCTGGAGGAAAGAAGCCTTTCATGTTTGGCTTAGACAACTGGTTTGTGACCTTCTTGTAAGTGCTCCCTCTGCGTTGTGAAGCTAGGAGATAATAACACGTTAGCCCACAACACAGCCATCTGCCAAGGCTGTAGAACTGCTTCTCCCCGATGATGTGGGTGAACTGGCCTTAGACCCTGAGGGAAAGCTCCTAAGAGTGTGCAGCCTAGCAGGAGTCCAAAGAGGCAAGGGAAGAAGCCACAATTAAATCCTGGCCCTGCTACTTACAAAAGATACTTAATCTCCACCTCTCTTTTCTCACTTGTGGAATGAGAAGTTCCAACATAAGAATATTAGAATTACATGACCCCATGGACATTGAGCCCAGCAAAATGTTCAGGACATATACACAAAGAAAGAAAGAGAGCGAGGGGAGAGAAGGGGAGAGAGAGAGGTGGGGTGGGGTGGAGAAGGGGAAGAAAGTGGAGAGTGAGAGGGAGGGCTTCTATGAATGGCATTGTTGTAAAAAGTAAAATCTGGATAGTGCTCAGATTTATCAGGGCAGATACATTTTAAAATGTGTGTAAATATCTCTGTGTATTGTAGTCTTATCCACAAAAAGTATTCAGTCATGGGTTTTCTGCTGTTTCCTATTGCACAAACTGTTTCCTGTTGCCAGGACTGCTGACACTAGGAAGTAAAAGGACAAACAGCCAGATGAAAAGGAGCCCATATCTCAGAATGCTGTCTTGTCAGTAACCACAGTTTGTCTGAAGCTGGCCCCAGGCCTCCACATTCTGAAACCTGGTTTTCAGCTGCAGGCAGGAGAAAGAAGCAGCTCCCTGGTAGTAGAAGAGAGGGAAGAGACCCCTTCTCCCATCCAGCCCTACAAGCAGCTGACCTGTCAGTGGAGGGGCCCAGAAGATCACATCTTCCGGGAAGTTCTGAGCTGGATGAACAGACATGTCTTCTAAGACCTGCTGGGTTCACCCTGTGGCCTACATGAACTCCTCTGTGATGCTGCAGCCCTAAGGGCTACAGTGAGCCAGCTCCAGGGCTCCCTGTGATCCCTGCCCCCACACCACAGCCAGAAGAGCAGGCTAGAAAGGACCCCTATGGGTGTCTGCCTTACCTGCCCACTCAGCGAAACCATGCTTCCTTCTAATCTCACCAGACGTTTGGTAAGCAATAGCACCAAGCACACTTTTTTAAAAAAAAAATCAGAAACCATGGGGAAAAAATAGCTTTTGTTTTGAGGAACTTTAAAGTCTATGAGTGGAGTAGGAGGAGACAGAAGTGTACATAGTCACAGGTGGCTTCTGAAGTTCATTCTATTAGATCCCACATGAAGCTGCTGACATCAGGGACTTCCTCCAGGTTCCTGGGCCTTCCCTACAAGAAGCTGCATCTCTCTCACTAATGCCCTGCAGTCTCACAGGCCCTGAGACTTGACTTCTGTTCCTTTCTATCTGTACAGTAACTTAGTGCCAAGACCACACATAATTAAATCAAGGCATCTGAACCAAAGAGGAGAAGGAGGAACAGTAGCAGCAGCTTTCAAATACAGTGAACAGTGTCAAGACTCAATTATGAGTCTGGCTTCAGAGGTAACCACATATCCCCCTATAAATCTAATGCTGAGCAGAATGTGCACTTGCATTTTGTTTTCTATCAGCAGATACCTGGGACATGACTTAGTTTGCTCTAGTTGAATCTTGACATTTTAAAGTACTTAGTAAAAATTTTTGTCTCAAGATCTATTTTATAAAAACAATTATTATAACTTGTATACTATGACTATGTAATAAAGAGGGGTAACAGATAAGGGTAATGTGATAGACCAGTAATAGCAAACCTGTAGCATATATGCCACAGTGGGCTATTAGCATCATTCTAAACTCTGAAAGATTTGACATTACTGATATAGACCATAACATAAAAGTTAAATGTCTGTTTTTACACCAGATTTCCCCATGGCAAAATCTTCTTCATGTCACTGAGTTGTAGTGGGTTCCATAAATGTGAACCCTGACTGTCACCTCCTCTCCTTGCCAGCCTCGGGTTCAGCAGTTACCCCTTGTTCTTTTCCTATCATCATGTAGGTCTGAGCATCAGCTCCTACCAGCTCCTGGCCTCACAGAGTCTCAGGGAGGCGATGAGTTAATCATGAAAATTGTTAGTCTGATAGAATAGGATTTATTGGGCCGCTGATGTAACTCAGCCATGCAGCACCTGCCTGGCAATCACAAGGCCCTGAGTTCGATTCCTGATACCAGAAGAGAAAAAAAAAAAAAAAAAAAGGACCAACCCTCCCCTTAAAACAATGATATAGTAGAATTTCTTACAATGTATATGTACTAGCACCATGACATATATATACCCTACAGCTTTTTCTTATTACCCATATTTAATTTCCTCAATATATAATTAGTTTGCCACCATCTTGGTATGTAGCCATTGTATAAATAGCTAATATGAGACCGATAAATACTTACCCTTCACTTGTCATTGTGTTCTGAAATGTCAACTTTGTCTTCGAACCATTCATACACTCATGATGTCATCAGACAAAACACAAGGAATTACATAAAGAAGAGTAAAAGGAAAGAATCTGCCAATGGCAAATTGTCTTTCAACAAATCTGCTTTGCTAGAAAGTGAACCTAAAAGCAGTTTTGTTTTGTTTTGCCCTAAACACAAAGATGCTGCTCCTTCCTTGCTAGCTTAATGTTTAGCTCCTTCTCTCAGCCGAGAGCATTTATGTGACTGTAGTGCTTCTCTGGGTCCTTCAGTTTGGTTTGGAAAACTTCAGGATTCTGCACTGTGTTTGAAATTAGGTGCAAGATCCACATAGTTAAAGAGAAGATCCTACTTTCTGAATAATCTTAACTTTTGGAAAATACTACATTGCATTCAAACTAAGAAGATCCTTTGATCTCTTGTTTACTTTTAATGAGAATTGAATCAAATTACTAGTCAACTTCAAAAAAAAATATTCTCATTCATTATACCTTTTCCCTTTTTAAGAATCAAAAGGAGGCCTCCAATCTAGGGAGAAAATCTTTATGCTAATCAAACCTGACCTGCACAGCAACCAGCTTCCATGACCCAGCAGGCCCATCCACATAGCTCAGGAGCCAGTGTTTACCCTTGCCAGTGACAAGCTCCAGGGATTGCAGTAGCCAGCAAATGTCTGTGGTCCCCAAATCTTACAAGTGAGCTTTTCAAAGCTTGCATTCTTTGCTTCCTAATTTAATTTAAACTGCACTTGTGATACAGAAGAAAAGCTCATGGCTTCACCTGAATGTAAATTTCTAGATGACAGATCTTCCTGGTGGCTGAGAGCCAAGACTTGAGGGAGGTATGAGAAGAACTGTGCCCTTTCCCTCCATGCAGATACCCTTCCTCAGCTGCTGTCCACCCAGCCCTTCCATCACCTGTTTTCCTTCTTCTTCAGTCCTTTTCCTTCCTCCTAGGTCCCCACAGCATTGAGGGTCCCGTTTCTCCTTCCCAGCTACTCCATGGCCTCTTGAGCAGGCCTTTTATCTCAGTGCCAATCATTGCAGAGAGGGACAGCTTCCTCATCAACCTCTTTTCATCCCTGCTGCTTCCAAAACAAACAAATTAGAAAAAGTATAAAGGTGTTTCAGTTATAGAAAGGTCAAAGAGTTTTTAAAAATTACCCACAGTGGGAAAATTGCAAGGTTGCTGAAGAATCTCAAAAACTAACAGTAGTGTTCCCAGAGCCTGACCTCATTTACATTTCAATGGAGACTTGGGTCAACCACCTGGAATACTTCTGAAACTTTCTTATTAATCTTCTGTGTAGTTGGAGGGCACCAGCACCTTCTCTGTTACTGGGTTATGCCTCACTCTTAGAGAGACTAGGCCCAGTCCCCAACCTGGAAGAAATGCTTCCCTTCTGGCTCCTTATCCCTTGGGTTTCAGGCTATTTGTTCCAACCTTCGGTTTGCCTCTCAGGCTTTCAGGGAGCACCTCTGACTCTCCTACCCATCCTTACTCTATCTACCCCTACAGACTCTTCAGGAATCTTGAAGGTGTTTTCCAGGGCCCTCCCAGATATCTCTCTGCTCTGAAGAGAAGCAAGATGTGGCCCTTTTCCTCACTGAATTTAAGTTGGCCCAGTGAAGCAATATAAGGCGTGATGACAAAAGGCTCTCTGCCATGTGACCTTTGGACAGGCAGCTCAATCTCAGCAGTCTTCAGTTTTCTCAGGTGCAAAGTGGAGATACCAATAATGCCCATTTTATCATGTAATGATGAGGAGGAAATACTCCAAAACTTACAAAGTCCTTTGCTGGAATAAAGTGATTGCTCAATAAATTGTTGGCTATTATTATAATCCCTAAAAACTCTCAGTTAACACTTCCAAATCTTGTGGTCTCTCTATGAGGTATGAGGATACAAAAGAAAGCAATCGTGCCTTCAAAGAGATTCCAGGGTGGTGAGGGAGGCAAGTACTCGAAATTATAAAGCGGTGGGCAAGGTTTTTTAATGAGAATATGCCCGTGATCTTTTAGGAATATTGAACAGGAACAACTAATTCCACCTGAAGACAAGAACAAGGAAGGCTGGGCAGAGAAAACTCCTAAGGAGCTGATGAGACAAGACCTGAAGGGAGTGGCTTCAGTTAAAAGGAGAAAGGCTTCCCGCTAGGAAGAAGAGGTGTGCAGTCCACATTGAAGGCTAGTCCCGCCCTCTGGTGCGCCTGCCAGTTCACCAGTTGCCATCAGGTAATAAATGGATCCAATCTCCTTAAACCATTAGGAAGAAAAGAAAAAGGCAGGATCTCTTAGTTTCAAAACCCCACCTCCATATGAACCTTCCTTTAGGATGTTGTTGGCCTTAAAGTAAGGACATTAACAAATGATAGGACTTCCACTAACTCTTGGGGGGGGGGTGTGTGTGCAATGTTGGTCCTTAACCTTAGTCCTTAACCTTAGCCCTTAGTCCAGGGCTACATGCATGCTATGCAAGTGCTCTAACCCAAAGCTACATCCTTAGCCCTTTAATTAATCTTTTTCTGTGTATCTGGTACTACATAGACCTTTACAAACATCTCATTTTCTATTCCCAGGAGCAACCTTGTGTGGTCATCTCATGTGAAATCCTGGGTCCAACAATTTCTAGTTTTGCCACCCGGGACAAATCAGGTACCTCTTTGAGCCTGTCTTCTTTTCCAGTGAGTATACTTGTCATACCTCACAGATAAGAGGATGCTATAAGCCGGTATGAATAAACAGTAGGAGTAAGACCTCAGTAGCTGCAACTGCTCTGCAGCTGTGAGTCCCCTGGTCTTCTACCCACTTGCACAGCAGTGGTGGATGATGAGGCAAAGATTGGTAGCAGTTCACCAAAATGTTTTTCTTCTTCCTGGGCACATAATCCACATCCCACTCCGTCCCTGAAGTTAGATACGGCCATGTACTTGAGTTCCAGCCAATACAATATGGACTGAGGTGTTGCATACCTCTTGGAGACCTAGCTTCCCCTGTCTTGCTCTGTCTTCTGTCTTAGCCAGCCTAGCTGACTTGAGTCCCACAGTGAATGTGTGAAGAAAGGCCATCCTTCAAACATTCCCTTGTGCAGAGTGTTGCCAAATAAGAAAGGAACTTTCACCATGTGTGGACTAGCAGGCATTTGGCTAGCAGCCTGGCCCACCATTACTAATACAACAAATACACACTGAGCCCCATGAGGGATCAGCCTTGAGAGTTACTATCTACCTGGCATGTTCTTCCTCCTCTTCCTCTTCTTCCTCCGTCTCCTATTCCTTCTCTTTCACCTCTTCCACCTCCTCCTCCTCCTCCTCTCTTGTCTTGTTGGAAATCTCAGCATGATCTTGGTGGTTTAATGTCTCTGCCACTGAACTGGAGAGCACTTTACAATGGCCCTCTCTACCTTTCACCACAGTGATGGTTTCAAGGGTAGCACCTGATCTAAGGCAGGCTAATCAATCATTGCTATACACCTTGCTAAAGGCATCAGGAGAAAAGGGGTCTTTCATTTTTGATGTGATGGCTGGCCCTAGAAGTGAAAATAGGGACCCTGGTGGTCACGGAAAGAGTTTACCAAAGAAGGAAGCCAACACAGAGAAAAGCAGAACTAACACAGAAGAACATTTCCCTTGAACACCACTTGAACTGTTGAATTCATTATTCAATACAAATTTCCCTATTACATTGGTATATAAATCTCCTTTTTGTTTAATCTAATTAGAACTAATTTTCACAGTACTTAGAGCTGCAAGTGATATACCAACTTATACTTTTGCCCCTTGCCCCTGGTTCCCTTGGACCTCTGACTCAGGCACACCCTCCGCCCCAACACATTACCTGAGAGTGAGTGTGACATTAACAACCCCATCTTCACATTACACAAATATTAAAATTCCTTAAGTATGGAGTGACCATGATAGGCATGATTTTCACTGAGGAAAGAAGAGTATTAGTCACTTATGCATGATTTCAACTGGTAACACTCATCCTCAGGAAGAGAGCCCTACTGCTGTGTACTAGAACAACAAAATCCCATCAGAACAAGCCCAGTAGACATAACCACACTTCTTTTTATTGCACTTAATTTTTGTCTTAAGATTTTATTTTGATTTTTGCGTCACTAAGGATTAAATCCAGAGTTTTTGCCCTGAGCAACATCCCCAGCCCTCTTCCCCCTTTTATGTTTTGTCTTGAGAGAGAATCTTGCTAAATTGCCCAGCCCAGGGTGGAATTTGCAATCCTCCTGTCTCAGCCTCTTGGAGTACTTTGTGCTACCATGGCCTGGATTTAATAAAGATTTCTTAAAATAAGTGATGAATCTGCCAGTTTGGAAATTTTTACAAAATTTTGTCCATAAAATGTTTCTAACAAAATTTGATGAAAAATATTTCTTTCCTTCTTTCTCTTTTTCTTTTTTTTTTGTTTCAGGACCAGGAATTGAACTTGGGACCTTACATTCGCAAGGCAGGTGCCAGAACTTCTAGGCTAAATCCCCAGCCCTGATGAAAAATATTTCTGTGTTTTTCATTAAAACAAAATAGTTACAGCCTAGAGATGTGCAAAATGGGGAGTGAATATAAATGATTTTACAATTAGTTATTCAAGCTCTCCTCCTCTCATTCACATCAGTCGTCTCCAGATGTAGAGTCCACTTGCTCAGTCTCCAATGTTGTCAAGTATCACCAGGCTTTATTTTCAAATTTTATTTTGAAATTTGTATGTGTAAACCAGTTCTTTTTCAAAATGGAGTTTTTAAAGCCATGTAACTCATCGTTGTTTTCTTTCATCATGGTGAAAATCAGTGTGGCCATCTGACGTCCAAGTTTTCTTCTCTCATATTTATTTCCCAGCTTTGAGTTTATCATCTAAGCAAACTAGCCTTTGGAAAAAAGACTTCCAGGCTCATCCTGCCTCTTGAACTTTACCTTCCTTCTCACCCTTGCTCTGCACACTCCATTCCCTTCAAAACGAAGGGCCAAGAGTCCTAACTCCAACAAGTCCAAGAATAGATTTTTAAAAAGCCTGCTCCTCCTGGGGGAGGGGAGAGTCAGGCATGACTGCTTAAGCCCAGACCTTTCTTTAAGGTCTTAAATTCTGTTAATAGATAGTTGGGGATGGTTCCACAACACTGGAAATGTAGTTAAGGTCACTGAGTTGTACAGAGCCAAATGGTGAATTCCTACAGATTCTGTAACAATAAAAACAAATCTTATTTTTGCTTCCTTGCTTGTATAAATTTCTAAATCTAAATGCATTACACATATAGGGATGGCAACAAACAGGAATGAAGAAGTCAATCAAACAGAAAGGTTAATTTTGTACTTTAGAAAAGTCCTGTACAAAACAGAGCACATATGTCCTTTGTCAACTGTCTGGGGGTTGGGGCCGGTCCCAGGACGGTGAGGGCTGGAACAAGATGAATGCCCCCGAGCCCGCGGACTTGTGTTTGATTGTCCACTACCTTTCATCCTTTATCCCTGCTTGATTCACATGCAGATTAACCCAGACCAAGTCCTCACAAAATACTCTTTTTTTTCCACTCTTTCGGAAAGGAGAGGAGCGTCTAAATATTTATGAGGATTCGCTCTTCCCGGTCTCTGGAGGAAGCGTGCTCGCGCGGCGCCTGGAGCCGCTCCCGCTGGGGGCGGGGGGGGGGGTCGCGAGCTCCGGGCCAAAGAAAGCAGTTTCCTGTCCTCTGTCTGGAGTTGCAAGTGTAACGTTGTTTCAAGTCCGGTGGAAGATTCGAGATGATGGTCCTGGGGAATGCCGCGGCTTTTTCCTTTGGGGCAGGAAAATGAAGGACAGGGTTTCCGTATAGGATATAGTTTATCAGAAAACAAAATCCATCAACAGTTTTTTAAAAGCTGTGTTTCCTACATGTTCCTTCATTAATCTATTGATTATAGACCCCTCAAAGGATTTAAGGATTTTATTGCACTTGTCCTTATTCAATGTATTTTTCTTCCTCTTTTTCTTTTTGATACTGTTTTCATTAGGCTAGCTAAATTCCACTTTAAAGTGAATTCACCCTGTGTTTGCATGAAATTATACCTACTTATGGCTTAGAATGTCCAACATCTTTAATTATAGGTAATCTTTATGGTATTTTAATAGAATAATCTCTTTGCCCTCTGGAACTGAAATGCAGACATTTTAATGGCCCTAATATCACATTGCCAGAAAGTCATCTTCCCGACCTTTAATCATCGCCCTGGCCTCCCTTTGCTTTCCTTGCTCAAGCATACAGCCGGCTCAGGGCAGCCCACCATGGCCCTGCCCAGGAAAGGACTGAGTCGTTAGAAATGCTTCGCACCTGCGCAGTAGAACCGATCGTTGGCACTTGTACTGTTCCGGGGTTTTTTTTGTTTTTTTTTTTTTTTAGGTTTTTTTGAGACAGGGTCTCACTTTGTAGTTCAGGCTGGCCCTGAGCTCAGCCTCGAACTCACATCACAGCAATCCTTCTGCCTCTGCCTCCCGAGTGCTGGGATTACAGGCGTGAGCCACCACGCCCGGCTGTTCCCGGTTTTTAAGTACTACTGTTACGTCGCAACTGGTATTTATTCTCATTTGTATATCAACATACAAAGTTTCATTTCACATTTTCAAAAATTAATTCTGGATGCAAGAAATATTTAGCTTGGCTCGCTTCATCTATTTTCATAGGAATTACCTTTAAAAATAGCTGATATAATATACCAGTAAAATCAGTTTTTAAAAATTAAAAACAGTTGGGAAATCCATCTCAGATCCCACCAGCACCCAAACTGCCCCTCCACCTGAAGGTGGCAAAGCCGAAAAGAAAGCCCGGGCGGCCGAGGGAAGCACGCCCCGCGTAGCCCTCACAAAAGGGGATTCACACAGCAGGCTTCCCCACATGCTTTTGCGACAAAGTGAAATTTAGCCCTTGATTGTTGACACAGTAGTTCATGTTCGAGTCAAATGGAGAACGTGCTGCCCTATTTTCCAGCACCCCCTACCCCCTAAAATCAGGTTACTCAACTCAGTTATTTGAAATACAGGTATAACTGAATTTAGTCTGTTTATGTAACATTTATTATAATATAAACATTAGATGTTCTTAGTTCACAACCACAATTATCTGTAAATCAGTATCATCAATAAGAACTAAAGCAAAAGTTCACACAAATTTTTAAGTCTGTCATTGGATCCACTGAAAGAGAACTGTACTCACTCAGCATTATTTCACATTATTTAGTTGCTTGTCCAAATGAATAGGTACAGTACTTGGTTATAGCAAAGTTTAAAGAAGATGGTAGCTAGATTAAAAAAACAAACAAACAAACAGAAAGAATTAATGAAAGTGTTCAAAGAAAATCTTCCAGGTTCTCTCTAGGGGGAAATATCTACTGTTTGAAAGCTGTTTCACAGGACATTTTATAGAAAGCTCTGGAAAAAGGTAGATATGCTTCAAAAAGTATTTTAAATATATGCCATGAGGCTTTGATCAGATAAGTGAATTCAGAATTTAGTCATTTTACACGTTAAATATATATCCATACACATGACTATTGCCTGTCCATGGTATATCACTGAAGCTCCACTTAACATCCTGCACTCGCCCCTGCTAGAGGCTGTGTTAGAAGACGACACTATCCTCGTGTTCCCGGCAGGAAAGATCCCCACCGCCACGCAGGTCAGATGGAGCCTGGCATCTCACAGGCTGACACACAACAGGGAACTGTAGAGCTGGCCTTCTACGGCCACAGTGGGAGACCTTACTGTGCATAGAGTGAGTGTCCCTAAGAAAGGTTTCTTTTGACTATTCCTCACTAATGAACTATACTTCTTAAAGTTCCTACTCGTTTTAAGCCTTTAATATGTTCATTTTCTCAAAGAAGTCATTATCAATTATTAACCTTTGCCTGAAATAAGTGTATTAGAATAACCTAGGCAAGGGGATTTAGGAAAGCTATAATTTAATATAAAACACAGGATACACAAAGGGGGGAAAGATCCATTCCTTGCAGCAGTCTCCTATAGTAAAATATAAAATAGTATACTATGGTGGGGTTCCCTGAAAACCAAGTACAGGTTCTGGGGGCCTGGGAGCTGTGCACAGGAAGGAGATCTGGGGAAGCAGACCAAGCTGAGAATTAATCATGTACAGAAGTTTGTCAAGAAAAATGAAGCAAACATGAAAACTGGATTGTTACTTAAAAAATTAGACTGTATATATAAATTATATTATCTACATTAATAAGATGAGGGAACAGACATGTGCTGATGATGGTACTATATAAATTGATAAGATTTCTGCAAGGCTATTTGATAGTAAATACCAAAAGATTTAGAATTATGTATGCCTTTGAGCTATAATTTCACTCTGGACATTTATTCTGTATAAATTATGACTGAGCACTGGCAGAGCAATAGTATTTCAAATGAGAAAAATGGAAAAAATTATGTTATTATTTATTTATTATCTATTAATTTCTATAATAAACATGAATTAATTGTGGGGTAAGAAATCAGCAATAAACTCTGTTAAAAACAAACAATTTTTCCAGTCAGTGAGCATCTTTGTAGTGTACTGATTCAGAGTGCCCCTTCTGGGAACTTCATGGAAATTTCTCCAGTGTCACAGAAATACTAGGACCAACAATATAGAAAAAATTCTGTATGCAGATACTCTTGAGACAGTGCCTTTCCAGCATCAAAACCATGACAGTTTTCAGGAAAACGATCCTTCTTTCAGAAATGAACACAAATGTATTGTTTATAAATTAAAATATAAATTCCTGAAAATAATATAGATAGTTTCTCCTTTCCTTTTAAAATAAAACGAAATCCAGACAAAGTATAAGTAACATCTTCACTCTGTAGAGTAGGAGACCTTCTCTTTCTTGGCACCTCTCCTTTTCTCCAGCAGCTGTGTTTCCAGGGCGCTGCAGACAAACCGCACAGCATTGTGGAACATCATCCTTCCTCACACCAGAACTGATCCAAACTTATATTAAAGAGGCTGGGAAGAAATGAAAATATCTGTAAGAAAGTCTTCACTCAGGCGTGTAATATTAAAGCATGCTTCCTTCTTGGGGGACATTATTTTCCCACGATTCTTTATCTCAAGCCTTGATTCTTTTCTCTCACCCATCTCTAAATACTCCATCCTTGAAACTTTCACCCAACTCATCCCAAAGTTTAAAAGTCCTTCCCCTCTCGGAATGTTTACTCATCAGTCTCAAACATGATAGGAATGGGCCGCTGGGCTCCACCCCCCAGTGGAGGAATCGGGAGTGGCTGCCACACATTGAGATACTTCTCCACCCTAAAACACTTACTACCCTACACTGAGACATGTTTCTCAGCTGAGCCTAAATCCACATTGAATTTAAAAATTTACTGGCTACATGCCAAGTTCCAAACTACGCTGACCTGACTGCCTGTGTTACCCGATGGTGGGTACATGTACGTACTCGTCTGAAAAGTTGATTGTATACAATAGAGAAACAATGAAATAATCCCTTTATACAATCAGTTAATTTGGTGGGAAAAAAAAACAAAAAAGCAGACTTTTTAAAACTTCTTGATGAATCTTGATTGTGTGGTTTGTTGACATTGGTCATAGTTGAATCTTAAATATTAGTTCTCATAAAGAATTGCAATTAAGTCACATATTAAATGAGGGTAATTTTACTGTGACCAATATTTAAGCATATGGTTAAACACAACTAGTTTTTCAGTACTTAATACTTGGAGTGGAAAAGCCCCGAGAGGCTTGTCTTCGCCGGTGGCTATTATTATTTTATTTTTTTATTTTTTTTTATTTTTTTTATTTTTTTTAGGTTTTTTGAGACAGGGTCTCGCTTTGTGGTTCAGGCTGGCCCTGAGCTCAGCCTCAAACTCACATCACAATCCTCCTGCCTCTGCCTCCCGAGTGCTGAGATTACAGGCGTGAGCCACCACGCCCGGCACTGTGGTATGTGGTACTGGTTGCTGCTGGGTGTGGCCACACCCAGTATTGTTATGTGGTTACCGGGGAATCGAACCCGGGCCCTTGCGCTTGCAAGACAGGCGCCGGAACCACTGAGCTAACTCCCCGGCCCGCCGGTGGCTATTATTGGACCCTGGCTTCTGGGTCCCTTCCCCTGGCTTCTGAGTCCCTTCCCCTGGCTTCCGGGTCCCTTCCCCTGGCTTCCGGTCCCTTCCCCTGATTTCCGGGTCCCTTCCTCCGGCCCTGCAGTCTGGGCCTGCCCACTTCTGTCTGTTTTGCACTCTGGGATTTTTAAAGCAAACCTGAAAACCCAATCTGAAAATGGTGACACAATCTAAACTTTTACTCATTTCACTCCTGTACAATAGTGTACGGACATGAAAACTAGAGAGAGCAGATCATAGTTGGAGCCTACCAACCTCGGCCACTTGCCTCTGAAGAGTTACTATAATTCAGCAGCCTTGCATCCTTCTTTCCACTATTTTGCTATCATCAGTTTCTCTAGTGAACGGGTGAGTGCTAATTCTTTGCTATTGCTGATTGCTAGACCGATTGCTGTAAGGGAGTAGATTAAGAAATACGACTTCATGGAACACTCAGTGTTAAGCAGAATTCATTTATAAAATCATTCAGTTTTTATAAACCATGTGAATGGGATTTGTTTGCATAAGTATAATTCCACCAAAGCTTTCTAAACTGTGAATTAATTACATGATCTAATTTTGGAGCTTTCCCACAGTTATCTCTGATTAGTTATCTTTGACGTTTTGTTTACGTGTCATCTTGCTTTTCCACATTTCATTAAGAATTGAAAACCAAAAGAGACAAAGCAAAAGCTATTTATATTTTATCAAGTCTCAAGATAATGGAAAAAATTTTATCCCTGTTAGAATAGCAGAAGACTTTGGAGATTCCTAAACCAATATTTTGGCAGGATATAAAGGCACAAACAATTAAGAGAAATATCTTAAAACATTTTTTTAAATAATCCTAAGAAGACTCTTACTGTACTGGTTTCAATTTTCCTTTGTAATTAACATTCACTTTGTGAACACATGTCTATGTGTGCTTGTAAGTGGGCACAGTTGGATAAGATATGGTTATGAGGAGTGTGGATGCTGTGTCACAAGGTACATGTTCAAGCATTGTCCCTTTATGTGCTGATTGTCAAGAAAGTCACCTTGTATCTCTAGACTTCAGTATTCTTATTTAAAATTAGAGCTAACAGTGCTTGTTTAGTCTGAATCAAGGACTTACTTTAATAAAAAAAAAAAGAGGAGGTTGTGTATGTAAAATTTTGTTAGTTACATAGACAGTGTCCTGATAGCACATACTGATAAATACCACAGTTATGTGAACAAATCAATATAAGATTTGAGGCAATTTATTTAACTCCATTGACCCCATGCTCTCCTGTGTGAAGGTAGGATTACTGAAGTAATGGATTGTGGGTATAACAGTAATAACTGTAGTATAATCTTGAGCATGCACATATTAGTTACAACTCTTTAAGTAGTATGAACTTGATTTGTAATCGTTTAAGCAAAAAAAAAAAAAGAAGAAGAAGAAGAGGCGAGAAGAAAGGAAAGAATTGATATTTATAAAAGTTTCAAGTAACCGTGGAAAGGGCAAAGAAGCAACTGAGCTTTAAAAACCACTGGAGCCAGAAATTTGAATGCTAATGAGACTTTCTCATTTCTCATCCTTCTTTATATTGTTCATATTCTCTCAGACAATCCTCTTGCACAAAGCTGGACACACAGCCACCAGCAACTTCTGCTTTTCACCTCTCACAACTTTGCTATACAGAGAAACAAAACAGCAACAAAAGTATTTTGGCCAAATTATCCACCTCCTCCCCCAAGCTGAGGCCAGCAGAAACAGTCCAAGAAAAAACCTGCAGTGTCTAAGCTCGGGATAGGACCCTTGGATGGGGACGTATCATTAGTGGCTACTCTGAACTAGATGGTCAAAGACAGAAGCAAGGCATCCAGTTTCTCAGAGAGAGGGTACCCTCAGGAAAGAGAAAGGGTCTTAAAAAAAAACAAAAAGAGTAAGGGTCTGAGGCACAGGAGTGCTCACACAGATGGGGTGGATCCTGACCAAGTCTGGCCTCCTTAGCCTCTCTCTGGTGAAGATGTCCTTAGCTCTTTGGCAAGTAGATGACACAAGCCCCTTGCCTACATGGTCAAGACATTTGAGGAACAAATCACAAAGTAGACTGACAAAGTTTAAAAACTTACAAAGTTTGAAGTGTTCTACCACTAAAACATAAGCTAAATTACCCTAGTTCTCTGTGCCTGGTACTGCCTATACCCCAAACCATCTTTTTTTAGGATCTTGTGGACTACAGAAGCAGGGTTAACACAACTTTCTACCTCTATTTTGTTAAGAAGCAGAAATATTTCAGAAATTTTTGTCATTGATAAAATTTTATTTACCACCTGTTAAATCATACATGAAACTGTCATGTGGCTGATCTCTGAATATTTCAACTAGAAGTACATAAATCAGTAAGTTTCCCATTCTTTTTTTGTTTTTGTTTTTGTTTTTGTTTTCCATTACCTCGGATCAAACTCAGAACCTTGCACTTGCCAGGATGATGTGGCACCCCCAAGTTACATCTCCTAATCGAGTTTCCTATTCTTAAATAATTTTCTCTAGGGCAATCCTCCTCTCCCATGGGACTGTATGTGTTCGGCAACAGCTGGCCCTAATGCGTGGAGTTGTTTGAGGTTCTCAGAGAAAGTCTTACGTGCTGAACTTCAGTTACTTGGATTGTCGATAAGCGCCAGCTGCCCTACCTTGGCTAACATGGGTGCTCTCCACTGGAATGTGTTTCTCCATCCACCTGTCCCTGCCTAGCCAGGCCCGTCATGTCCTTTAGGACTACTTGAAACCCACTGCCCACAGGATAGACACCCACTATTAGAAACCCTCCTTTATTGTATATGAACTTATATTCTCAGCATAGCCATTGGCATTCCTCTGGCATAGCTTTGCCATCAAGCTGTTAGATATGTACATTTTGTCTCTCCAAAGGATTAAAACTGAGTGAGCAACGTGTTTCTCTGCAGAAGCAGGTAGTGACCTTGGGTGCAAAAGCACTCGTCATGTCATCATAAACATTGGCCCGAGAGCAGACAAACCTTGCCAACTTCAGTTTTTTGCCCCATTCCCCTTATGAGTCCCCAACCCAATAGAGAATTGGGGACCAGGAATCTGGATTGTTTGTGCTGGGCTTTGCCTGTCTGGAATTGGAGTGTGGACACCTCCTATCCATGATTGCAACGGTAGAGCTAGAGGATAAATGCTGAAAATAATATCCTGGGGTGAGGGCCAAGGTCATGGCCAGTAAGTGAGTCCAAATCATGTCATAAATTAAAGTAACTTGGAAAACTGGGAGCAAGGTACAGAGCCAAAATGAGTGGTGCCGAGCCACAGAGAAAGCTGAGAGTGGAGACAGGGAACTAGTGTGACGGGCCACACTGTTGAAGGTCATCTGGGGGTTTCCACTGTGGGCTATGGATGAGCTGGGTTCACTGGCCCAGAGGGAACCAAACACCTCAGACAGTCACCAGAACTGTGCCTGCTCATTTGCTAGACCGTTCTGCAGGCTCCCAGGGACTCCCCAAGTTGACTCTGATTTCTCATTTAAAGCTTATCAGAGATGGGCAGGAAGTTCTACACTAGTTATTCTAATCCCAAACAAGCCATGAAACCCTTAGAGCCAATTCCAGGTTTAATTTTGTTACTTTTATCCAAAAGAAATCAACTACCCTTTTGTGAAGCCCTCCAGAGAATCAGGAGTACAGTAACCCAAAGAAAAGCCCCTGAAATTGAAGGAGCTAAAACTGTATAGTAAAAATGAGTTTATGGTGGCTTCCTGGTACTGTGTGTGCGGAGGGGAAAGGGACGTGACAGTCCCGGGCTTTATCTAACCCTCCATACACTTCCTTCTCTTCCCTCCTCTTCCTGTTGGGACATTTTTGTCCAGGCCAAATGCCATAAGATCCCAAAGGAAATATGAAGACTTTATGATTCTCTAAATCAGAGTCCAGTTGCAAAGCTGGGCTTGCTGTTACAGATTCAATTAGAATATAGAAACTCTATCCAAAGTTTGCACACTCTCTTAATTTCAACTGATTGGTGATTACTCTTCCTGCACTGTTTGACTCTCAAATGCCACAAGTTCAGGGGGCAAGGGTCTGTCTCCCTATTCTGTCCTTCCTCTGTCCTCCCTCCCACTGCTAGGGAAAAGAAGGGAAAGAGCCTAAGATCTTCACCAGCCTGAGATGTGTAATTGGCTGGAGACTCACTCTGGTGACAGAAGATGAAAAAGATCCAGGTGGCCCATGAATAATCCAGAGTCAACTGTAATTTTCATTCTCCGTACTTTCTATGGGAATATAAAAGTTTTGGACTCTGAAGGACAAGAAAAAATTCTTTACTAAAAAAGAAACTTCTTTATTCAAGCCTCATTGCCCATCAAGTAAATTTTATCACTTTTATAAAACTTTATTTTCTGATAGTAAAGTTCAAACTTGTTTCAGGATTGTTTCTTTCTTCCCAAGGATTTACATTTGTGATTTCTCTTAATAGTTATTGTCTTTGTATCGAAATTTGAAGGTATCACTGAAAATTGTTGCAGCACAAGATTCTTTTCTATCTAGTGAGTAGAACAAAGGGCAACTGTGGACATCCCCTTTTGAAATAGTACCAGGCACTCAACAAAAAATAAACACAAAAGGAGAGAGTGAGTGTTCTTCCAGGCTTGTAGATTCGGCGAGAGAAATGTGACGTGCTGCAGAGATAGTGTACTTAACTAAAATGAAGAGTCAGGTGTGATTGTTGTGAACTTGTAATCCTGGCAGTCAGGGAGGCTGAGCAAGGAAGATTGAGAGTTCAAGCCCAGCCCCAGCAACTTAGTCACTTAGCTATAGCTCATCTCAAAAGGAAGAAAAGGTAAGGATGTAACTAAGTGTGAAATCTCTGGGTTCAATCCTCAGTACTGCAATAAAATAATATAAAATGAGGAAAGCCAAATGGTGCCTCAGGCCACCATGGCAGCCTGAGAGCAGGACAAACAGTAACACAGTAATCTTCAGAGTGCTCCCTGGTTTAAATTCCATGTTAGTTTGAATGAACACACTCTTTGGTGTTCAGCGGTGCAAAAGACTTATTTCTCCTTATGAATGTCCAAGAGTTTATGGTAATTATCTTTTGGGGAAATGAGCAGCAGTCACAGAGGTAGAGAACAAGGAATGTGTTCAAGTGCTGGGCTGAGATCTAGTCCATGTTTAGCAACTGATCACCCTTGGAACTGAACAAATTACTCCCTCTCCCTCTATCGGTTGTACTTCCCTTAATTTTATAAGAATTTTCTCTGGAGAGCAGTATTCTCTCTGACACCCAAGAAACTTTGAGTCCAAGTTTCTATAATTATAGCAACCAATCCCAGCAAGAATGTTAAGATTATGATTTGAGCAATTAATTGCCATATATGAGTTGGAGAATGGACTCCTATGGCACCTGAAACATAACTTTAGTATTATTTTATCAAATCATTTCTAGAAACATCCTAAGATAGAACTTTAATAACATACTAACAGGGCTGGGGAGTTAGCTCAGTGGTTCTGGCGCCTGTCTTGCAAGCGTAAGGACCCGGGTTCGATCCTTGGTAACCATGTACCATACTGGGCATGGAGACTCACGCCCAGCAGCAACTAGTACCACATACCACAGTGCCAGGTGTGGTGGCTCACGCCTGTAATCCCAGCACTCAGGAGGCAAAGGCAGGAGGATTGCTATGATGTGAATTGGAGGCTGAGCTGAGGACCAACCTGAACCACAAAGCCAGACCCTGTCTCAAAAAAAAAAAAAAAAAAAGACATACTAACAAATTCCAGACAGCAGGGAAATATCCTATTATTTGAACAAACTAGCAATTAGGAAAACTGATTTTTATCTTAATAAGGACAACAATGATTTTTTGAGTACCTACTGTGCAAGGCATTGTTTTCAACCATTTACATCAATTTCCTAATTTAATCTTACAGAAATCCTGCAAGGCCATTAATAAACTCATTTGGGTTTGGATGTAGTTTAAGTATGTCCTCCAAAGGCTCACATGTTGGGTGTGATCCTCAGGTTTAAAAGATGGTAGAATCTCAAAATGATGAAGCCCAATGGGAGGCAGTTAGATCATTTAGAGGAACTGCCTTTGAAGGAATTAATATAGTAGGTATTGGAGGATCCTGAGTCCTTTCTCAAAAAAGAGCCCAGCCCCTTTCCCCACTCCAGCTTCTGGCCATGTGGTCTCCTGAGGGACTCTTTCCATGAGTCCCTCACCAGAGCCAAGCAGCCTGCACCGTGCTGTCTGAATTTCCAACCTGCAAAACTGTGAGCTAAATGAACTTCTTTTCAAGTCATCCAGTTTCAGATATTCTATTATAGGAATAGAAAATGAGCTAATACAGCATTTTGTAGGAGAGGAAACTTAAGTCTCAGGGAAGGTAAGTAGATTCACCTATGTCATCCAACTCTGCCTCAGTCTGTTGCTCTGACTCCATCCTAACATTCTTGAGTACTGTACTATACTTCCTCACTTCAAAGGAAATTAAAAATAAAAACCACTATGATATTAACAATACTTTTTTAAGAATAGGAACTGTTGTTTTGATCACAGGTCATCTCTTGTTCTTAGGACAAGGTCTGAACATAGTTGGCTCTCATTCAAAGTTTGTAAATGAAAAAATGACCAACTGTCTGCTGGCCAATTCTCTCTTCTTGCTGTCTAGTTGTCGAAAGTGTTGTCTAATAAAGTTCTCTGCAGTGGGAAATACTCTTTATCTTCATAGCCCAGTTGGGTGCCACTAGCTATGTGTGACTCTTGAGCACTTCAAATGTGGTTAGTGTTGCTGAGGACTGAAGTTTTATATTTTTCTTAGTTTTTTAAAGCCACATATGACTATTGACAATAACATCAGACAGTATGGATTAAATATGTCTAAAATGATTAACCTGCAGTAGAGATTTGGGTTTACCACTGAAAAAATAAACTAACTGCTTTGCCCAAGGACTCATGAACTGGAAAAAGTCCTGACTTTTTTTTGATACAATCCAAACTAATAAGTTCTCCATCACCTTTCTAACCATATTACCGAAAAACTTTGCAAGAACCTGGGTCTAAAGAAGTTCCCAGACATAAATGGACAGACCAACTGGTCACTTCTACTGTTAGATAAGCCTCCACATGGAGAGCTGTGTACCCATTAAGAATGGAATCCATTGTCTGTTGACAAAAGCTCACCAGATAAGAAATGTAGCACAGCCAAAAGGGATTTACAGCTTAAAACCGAAGCTCAGGTTCTGCTAGAAAAGAGAGCTCACAGTCCATTCACATCCAGTTTGTGTAAGTTGTGAAATGCAGTTAAATAATAAGAAACTCAGGATGGTGACCCACCACGTAACCGAAAGACAGGGATGTGATCTGGGTGGAGAAGCACATGGCTACTTTGCTCCAAAAGGAGATTGCCTTTATTATTGCCTTCTGCTTGGTATGTATGTACTAATCCACCACAATAATTGCAACTATTATGTGTCACAAACATTCATCAATATTTAAAAAATTAAAGAATAAATTTTAGCTGGCATATTAACATAAACATTCCAGCTCACTATGTTAGATTCTGTCACTTTGTCAAGGAGTATCTGTTTCCTTCAGATGGAAGTTCTTACAAAATCATAGCCCAGAAAGATGCAGAATGTCCTCTTCATCCAGCCCTAGTCAATCTTCCAAACACTTATTAGGGTCCTTCAGAGCTGATGAGATGGAAATCACAGGCAGCATTTGCCTAATATAAAATATGCACAGTAACACTATCTTAATTAGATGTACATGTCTCTGAAGATATAAATAAATGCTTCCTTTTTGATATGTCTGATTTAATAGCCTAATAACAGGGGAATGTTGCTGAAATATAATTCAGAGGGTGAGGGAGAAATTAATAAACTCAAATATTTAAAGCTCAACAGCAATTAACAACCCATTTAAAGCAAATTTCTGAATTCTAATTTTATTTATCTTTATCCAACCAGGACTAAGCCTGGGGTTCATCATTATTCATTTTCACACCTAACAGGGTGCTTTGCCCTTTACTTGGGAGGCACTTTCCAATCCCATTATGCAGTAGCAGCCGACCGTGGCGCAGCAGTGGCAGAGACTGGAAATACAGTGGTCCCGCCTGAGTTGCCACAGGCACATCACTTCACATTTTCCCACTAATCGTTCCGCTCCTTTCACTTCCTTGGAAACCCAGATTTTAAATTTTGTGCCACATGTTTTACTGTATGGCGTATGTATACAGGACAAAAATGCCTTATTTTCTTTGGCGTTCTCAGTATACACTGAGGAGGTGGCATTGATCTCTGGTCAGTGAGGACCACAGTGCAAGCTCTGAGCTCCTTCACACTCATACCGGGAAGATGTGGATGGACCTGGGTCTAGGCATGTGTACTTAGACATGGGCCAAGAATGAGAGCTTTTGTTCTTTATACCTATATCTATCTTAACAATATATCAAATTATAGTTTAGTGATTTAAAGTCTTTACAGAAAGAAATTACACATATGTATATATTGGCACCAGAAATTGAACTCAGGGTCTCACGCTTGTCAGGCAGGTGCTGTGCTGGAGCTGTATCCCCACCCCTACATGTATATTCATAAATCAATCTTCATTTATTTTGCTCTTTCCTGTTTTTCCTGGATGTTTTATAGAAACCCATGTTTTCAAGTTTTCTCGTTTAGTTTTGTTTACCTCATGATCAAAATCTGGGGAACAATAAAACATTGTGGACACTCCTAGAGAGTCTAATCTTGCATTTGTCTCTTCATCTTGAGGATGAAGAATGACATCCTCCCCGGGGGAGTAGGGGCATGCCATGCTGTACTCTTAGTATTCTTCCCATTTGCTCCTGAGTCTTAACAGGACACAGTGGAGAGAGAGCAAGGCAACAGAGCGCAGGCTTGTGAGCAAACGTGCTTCATTTTTGTGTTCCTTCAGTGAAATAGTGTCTGGAAGGATACCTAGGGAAAAAGTTTCAGTCCACATTTTTGAAGGTTAAAGAGTATGGTACCTGACTGGCTCTTTTCTGTGAGGGTCTGTGGTAGATGGTGGAATGCTTGCAGAGGAAGGGGTCATATCAACATGAGCAGAGACTGGCAGCCCATAATCCCTTGTGGGCCACATCCCAGCAACCTTAGGACCTCTCCTAGAAGTTTCACCATCTCTCAAACACACCATCCTGGGAACTAAGCTTTCAATCATAATGGACCCTTGTGGGAAATACAGTGGTGCTTTGGATCACGAACTTAATTCTTTCAATAAGTCTGCTTGCAAACTTAGTTGGACAAGAGCCAAATCAAATTCAAAAGTTAGGTTTAATGCTGACCTCCTGGGGAAATTTGTTCGGGCTCTTATCTAATTCAGTTTGTGACCAGAATCATGAAGAGAACTAAGTTCACAAATCAAGGTAGCACTGTGCACAATGTTGAATCCATGTAGCATTTGTACAAAGGTTCATGGGAGGTACTTGTGATGTTTCCCTTGTGACATCATCATCCTCATGTTCCTCTGTGTTCTTGTGATGCCTAATCAGCCCTCAGGCCCCTTCTCAGAAGTCTTCCGTCCCCCACTGTCGGCTGCATCTACCACATTTATGCTACGTGTTTCTATCCATTTGATCTCATTGAAGAAGTCCCTGGTTAGAATCTTCAAAACTTTGGAGTTGCAGATTTTAAGGTTCTAACTCTTTTCTGCTCACTGAAACTGAGATAGAACTGGCAAGTGAGAACTGATGTTATGTGGGTGGCCACCGTTAGCTCTTTGACAGAGACAAGGACAGCTGGGCTGCAAAGAGAAAAATGATGAACAGGGAAAAGTGTGATAAGACGTCAAGTGACTGCCTGGGCTCCAAAGGCTTATCAGCATCAATCTGCTCCTGGTGCTTTTGAGGCCTGGCTGTTCTTCTGGCCCTTAGCTACTGTTGATTTCAATAATAAACTCCTCTTTGTTTTGTTGGAGTCTTTTTTTTTTCTGAAACTCATATGGGTCATGATAATTGTACCAAAAACAAAAGCAAGTTTGAATTAGCTACACTGACCAAGGACATCTGTGGGCAACTGCAGAACGTAGGGGGATGCACTAGGCTTAAAAGGAATTGGGCTCATCACAAAAAGTTCCCCCAGGGGAGGGTTGCTTCCTTCAGAAACTGTGAGGAAGATAAGGGACAGTAGGTGCCTGTGCTGAGTGGGAGTGAGTTTGGTGATGAACAGCCAGGGTTGTCAGGAGCACAGCAGTAGGGCACTTCGTGGGCACCTCTTGAAAGCAAGGGTTACTGGCCAGTGAGAGGCCCTGAAGCCTTTGTGATTTCTATCTGAGCTGCTGGATTTCCTTCCTAAGGCTTGAGCCTCTCCCAGTTCTGGAGGGGAGAAGTCCAAGGGCAGGGGTCCCCAGGGCTGCACTGCATTTATGGGATCCGGTAGAGACTCAGCTCTTGCCTCATCTGGTGGCTGCAGTGCTCCTTGCCAAATAGCTCAGCCACTTCAATCTCTGCCTCCATCATCATGTGACTTCCTCTTCTCTCTGTTTCCTCTGTAAATCTGTTATAAGGTGGACCCTCCATCATTGAATTTGGGCGCCATCTGGGTAATCCAGATGACCTCGTCTCAAGACTTTCAATTTGAGGGGCCAGGGATTTATCTCAGTGATTCTGATGCCTGTTTTGCAAGCACAAGGGCCCAGGTTCAATCCCCAGTAACCACATACAACAATGCTGAGCATGGAGACTAATGTCCACTGCAATCAGAACCACATACCACAGTGCTGGGCGTGGTGGCTCATGCCTGTAATCCCAGCACTCGGGGGGCAGAGGCAGGAGGATTGCTGCAAGTTCAAGGCTGAGCTCAGGGCCAGCCTGAACTATAAAACAAGATCCTGTCTCAAAGAAAAAAGATTTTCAATTCAATTGCATTCACAAAGACAATTTTCCAAATAAGATAATATTCCCAGGTGTTGGGGATTAGGGAATGGTATTCTTCTGACAGCTATGATCCAGCACCCCATTCAAGCAGCAAATGGCAGAGAGAGAACCCTCAAGCCAAAACGTACAACTTACATCAGAGTATTTGTCAATTTTCTTTTATTTGAATTTTCTCTTGCTACATAACAGCCAGTTTCTAGAAGAGGATTTTATGGCAGTCGGTTGGGTTACTCAGGGGAGAGACCCTGTGATGCCTAATCAGCCTACAGGCCCCTTCTCAGAGGTCATCCATTCCCCCACTGTCAGCCTCATCTACCATGTTTGTGCTATGTGTTTCTACCCATTTGGTCTCCTTGAGGAAGTCCCTGATTAGAATCTTCAAAACTTTGGAGTTGCCAATTTTAAGTTTCTAACTCTCCTGTTTATTGAAACTGAGCTAGAATTGGTGTTCAGGGTTGTCTGGGAGTTTGAGCCAAAAGAATAAAATAATCTGAAGGAAACTAAGACCACTCAGACTCAGGCCATGTGGCTCCATCTTAGCATTTAAGTGAGGCAGAAGAGTGTGCTAGATAAGGCAGGGGAAGAAATAGACCACCTACTGCCCCTGACAGATTGCTGGCTGCTGAGGCAGGTTGGAGACATATGGCCAGGTGGGCCTACCCAGTGATGAGTGCACGTGGCAGGTTCAGGCAGGAGCCAGTAATGTGCTGGTTGATAGGGCCCAGTGGTAAATTAGTAGATTATCATAAGCAGATGGAGTAGGGAATCCAGGGAACATATATTAAATGTTTCCTATTAGTTAAGCTTATTTTTTCCCATACATCCTTAAATGATAAAAGGTAAATGACAGCTACTGGTGCTGCTTGGAGAACTTCAGAAAAGCTGAACAGTCCACCTCAGCAGCCAACACAGAATCCAGAGCAGTTCAGTCTTGGAACTCTGCCCTTTCTGCCTGTGAGCCATTAACATGCTCCACTTGGGTACTGTCCATTTAAATCTCAGGACGAGTTCAGGAAGGACGTTATTGGCCAGTTCAGGCTTTGGATTCCCCTGGGAACTAATATTATTGGCCCAGATTAAGTAAGTGCTAAGCCAACCAGGACACAGCCACTGAAGATGCATTTGACAGTTGAGCCAAAAGAGAGTACTCTCAACACTTAGATAGTCTAGAAGTAGCCAGAGTGCAGGGCTCCAGCAGCTAGACTGGGATTGAGAATAGTTGGGCTCCAGGCTGCAGGGTCTAGAGAGAACACCTCAGTGTCCTATGAGAACCAAAGCAGGAGCAGATTCAAAGGTGGAATAGTTCAGTACATACAAAGACTTGAACTTTTTTTTGAGTTTTTTTTTTTTTCCTGCTTGCCAAGAAGGCACCACTGAGCTAAATCGCTGGCCCCTGAACTTATTTTGTCTAAGGATCTCTTTGCGCTTTTAAAAATTATTAACCTCAATTCTCATTTTTTCTGAGTCGTGTCATATACTGGTACAAATTCTCATTGTTGAGTGCAATCATGATGTGTATATGTAATGTACCAATAAAGATTTCAATTTTTAAAAAAGTTATTAACCTCAAAGAGTTGTCTTGTGCCTATCATTATAGATTTTATTAAAAGTTAAGTCTGAGGGCCGGGGAGTTAGCTCAGTGGTTCCGGCGCCTGTCTTGCAAGCGCAAGGGCCCGGGTTCGATTCCCTGGTAACCACATAACAATACTGGGTGTGGAGACCCACACCCAACAGCAACCAGTACCACATACCACAGTGCCGGGCATGGTGGCTCACGCCTGTCATCCCAGCACTCGGGAGGCAGAGGCAGGAGGATTGTGATGTGAGTTTGAGGCTGAGCTCAGGGCCAGCCTGAACCACAAAGCGAGACCCTGTCTCAAAAAAAAAAAAAAAAAAAAAGTTAAGTCTGAGACCTTTTTTTAAGACACCAAAACACACCAGCACACATACATTAATTGTCAGTGTGATGGTATTTCCACTCTAGGCGACCTTGGATAGACCTCACTGTATGCTTCTGAGAGAGAGTCCAAAAGACAAATGGCAACTTAGTGTTATACAGAAGGAATTTTGACCTTGGAAATCCTTTGAAAGGGGCCTCCAGACATACTTGGAGAGCAGTTGACATTGTTTAGAACATTTCCACTAGATCCAGACTCCCTGGGTTTGAATCTGGGAAGATATGGCCGGTATCTCCCTTGTGCCTCCAAGTCTTTCATGAAAATGAGGCAGTATGTTGTCATCCGCGGCCTGGGGGTGGTAGGCACCTGAGGATCAAGTTCCGAGGAGGCCCGAACCAGGAGGGTGAGCACGCAGAGCCACCATGTAGACTGGGGAACATTCCAAGAATTGTTATCTTTAATGCAAATTCAGTTACCTTTATAGTAAAGGGTAGAGGGTGTAAACATACACGTGGGGACAGTTGTGGATTGGTTGACGCATGCACGGAAGCAGGTTGTTGTAGATTGAAGATGCAGTCCTGTGTTTGGCTGAGGTGGAGTCACCATGAGGCTGGGTCACAGTGAGTGAGCCTGGCTGACCTTTAGTGAAAGCCTGGCTTTTACCTATAGCAGTAGGGCCAGGGATTTGACGCAGTGGCACCATGTGTGCCTTGCAAGCATAAGGGCTTGAGTTCAATCCTGAGTACTGAAAAAAAAAAAAAATAGAGGCAGTCAAGGTATTTTCATCATCAAGCTGTGGGGAGGGACATAGAGAATCTACAGAAGAGTAGTTAGAGCTACATCCTTGTGTCTTACCTAGTCAGCACATTTTGACTGTGATTAAGCATAGTTCTACATAACTGCCAATAAGAGGGATCTGAAGGCAGGGATGGACCATCAGAGAAGGCTTCATTTGGCCCAAAAGACTGGGCGAGCTGGCTTCACCAGTGAGGCCCTCCATGGCTTCGTTCTGATGTGATGGTCCCTGAAAATGAGATGCAGTCTGGTATCTCAGCTAAAGCAATTATCAATAAAACATCTTTTGAAATGATATGTATGGTTTGTATTGCTGACACACATCTTTCTCTGTAGCAATCAATAAAAATGTGAAATTGTACAAATTTATGAATATTTTATACACAACAAGTCTAAGTTTTTAATGCTGAATATAATCAAAAGTCTATCAATATGACTCCATCCTCCCAGGTCCAGGAATGCAGAATGTGCAGGGTGTGGATTTGCCACAGCAGGCACTTGTCCCAGGTCAGCTTATCCAAGGATGTATGGACTCAGGGTCCTTCTAGTCTTTGCCGTTGCAGGACAATCTCACCAGCTGATCCAAGCAGCCAGTATTGTTGGCCGAGCTCACGTACACACAGAACACACAAGAGCCACCTGCTCAGGCCATGGAACTATGTGTAAACACAGTCCTAGTATGATTACGTTTCATATTTGAAGAATAACTACAACAAGTGTGAGTACGAAAAGAGGAAACCATACTTAACAATTCCATGGGGAAAAATGGTTGTGTGTACAAAGGGCAGTTCCCTAAGCCAGTAAAATCGGCATGGGTTTTGCTTCCTGGGGTCCAGGAAACACTAATAAGGCTCAAACTCCTTGTTTGGTCTCCTCCTCTTTTTTTCTGATGGGGACTATACTACTTAATCCCACCCAAGGACCTCAGGATTCTTCTCTTCTCAGTTTGGGACCATTCTTCTTCTTCTTTGTCACCATCTGATAGGAAAGAAATTACTGAACAATGACAGCACTTTCAACCATAGTTATGCATGAGCTGTACCACTTTTACATGACCACTTCTCCCCACTATTATGTACTGAGCAGAGCTCTTGTGTTTGCAGCTACCCTTGAGGTCTAGTTCACAGCCATTGGCCCATCTTCCACCATCATAAAATGTAGGAACTATGGAGTTCAGCTCTTTCAATTTCAATACTTGAGAGAATAGATTTGAAGGAATAAACTTTTTCCATGTCATGTGGCTAGGAAGGTAGACATTTGTAAACCCCATAAGCTATGGGTTTTGGAGAAATGAACAAAATTGTGGTAATAATCCAGGTGTGGTGGCACATGTCTGCAATCATGGCATTTGAGAAGCTGAGAAAGGAGACTTGTTGTGAGTTCCTCAAGGCTATCCAGGACTACACACTAGTTCAAGGCCACCCTGAAATACACAGTGAGACTCTGTCTCAAAAAACAAGCAAAAAAGATATGTAGTACCAATGACACTTTGGTATTTTTCATGTGCCTTTTGCTGATGTATGAAGCCCTTGGATGAAAAAAAGAGACCTATTTCCAATTTTGAGAAATGCTTGAACCTCAGAGAAAGTGTATTATTAAATAGACACATATGTTTGAAAAGATTTTAACAGTATTTATATGATACTCTTGTAAAGCAAGCTAGGTTCTCTCTTGTTCTACATCTGATTCCTGTGAATCCTTACTAACAGGTTCTCAAAGCCCAAGATCCTACCTGATAAGGGATCCAGAAGATTTGTATAATAAGGGACTCTGAAAGGCCAAAACAGCTCTCAAGGCTCAAAGGAATGAAATTATGAAAGTGGAAAATTAAACTCTCTCCTACTGAATTCCTCAGGGCCTCAAGCCTGTAACTGTTCTATTTGGT
>PVIR01006915.1:0-43973 GCA_004026965.1 Petromus typicus
AAAAAAAAAGAAATACATTGAGAGCAGTTATTACTAGGACATAACGAATGAAACACATGACATTTTTATTAATACAAATCTCAGGGTTCCAGGTATTCCAAAATACCCTGAACTTCAAAGACAAGTTTTCTGTTTCTAGATTCTTTAAAAAATATGTGAATTGTAATTTCAATATTATCCTTTTTGATGTAGCATTTATTTACTCATTTTTCAATTTTATCATTCCATCTTTTTTTTTTTTTTTTTTTTTTTTTTTTTTTTTTTTTTTTTTTTTTTTTTTTTTTTTTTTTTTTTTTTTTTTTTTTTTTTTTTTTTTTTTTTTTTTTTTTTTTTTTTTTTTTTTTTTTTTTTTTGAGACAGGGTCTCACTTTGTGGTTCAGGCTGGCCCTGAGCTCAGCCTCAAACTCACATCACAGCAATCCTTCTGCCTCTGCTTCCCGAGTGCTGGGATTACAGGCCTGAGCCACCGCGCCCGGCACTGTGGTATGTGGTACTGGTTGCTGCTGGGGTGAATCTCCACGCCTAGTATTGTATGTGGTTACCGGGGATCGAACCTGGGTCCTTGCGCTTGCAAGACAGGCACTGGAACCACTAAGCTAAATCCCCAGCCCCATGAAGTTTCTTCACTTTCACTCACACACAGAGGAAGTGAGAGAGAGGAGATGTGTTTCACTTATCCTTTTCTCACCAGTACAGAGAAGCCTGCTTATGGTGTGTGACAGAAAGCTTAAAATGCCTTAGAGGGTAAGATCCCCTTCTCCTATCACAGATGGAAAACAAAAAGTCAGATAAGGCAAAATAATGGCAAAAAGACAAAGATAAATGAAAACAGTAATGACAGCATCTACTTGTACGGGAAAATTGAACCCACAGTGCTCTGAAGAGTAACTGAAGGAGAGGGATGGGCAAGATGTGGATGGAGTCATTTCATTTCTAGGGTTAATTTTCTTCTTCTAGAAATACAAGTGTTCAATTAGATGGTGATGTTGGCATCTGTCTTTAGCTCTGTTGTTGTTCTTAGCATATAACACATGCTTCAAGTAAACCACGAGGGAGAAGGAAGGCCTGATGACACATCTCCCTGTAAAAGTACTGACAAAGATCGCTAAAAATGGAGTCTCTGAGTTTAAGAAATGAAATATTATTTCTAAGACAGTCATGGGGAGATATCTATACTAAATGAAAAATAGGAAATAAGCATTCTTTCTTTCTTTCTTTTTTTTTTTTGATAGTACAAATAGAAAACATTTAATTAAGGTTTGTTAAAAAAAGGTGAATATATAACCTGAAAATGTTGTTGGAACCATAAAATGAGGATCCTAATACCTATATCAATATACATATAGGTACATATATACCCGTGACCATAGTATATATGTGATCATTATGTATATCAATGTGTATTATATTACTCAAGTTGATTTATTTTTGTAATATCCACTTATATATATATATATATATGAAATAATTTTTCTGTTATCCATATAGTTTGAGAGTGATATAAAAGAAAAACCCACTCTGTAGCCTTGCCTTTTATGATTATTTTTTAATGTTAGCATATATTCAATATAGAAAAGGAATATTAAGCCTAGCCAATGGTATTTGAAGAGTATTTCAGTAACATTAAAAAAACCCTCAGAAGTTAGAACAAAAAGGAAAATTGATGATGGCTTTATTATAATTATCATTACCACTATTTTGCAGTACCAAGGATTGAACTCAGGACCTTGTGCTGACTAGGCAGGTGAGGTGCTGAATTAAGTTGCGGGAGCCTGATGATGGTTTTATGTACAAAATCAGGAAATAATGTAAAACACCAATTGACAAGTGATTTCAAGATACTGACTTATTAACCCACTGTCACTGTTATTTTATATATTATCTACACCAAACGGGAGCAAATAGTTGCATTAGTTTGGTTTTCATGAATTACTAAGTCTTTTTAAGTAATTTTCTTTTAGAAATGACTTTCAATTAGCATAGATAATCTAATAGTTTTGAACTTCTTTAAAAAAGGTATAATTGCTTTATATCCAAGCTTTTCCAGGATTTTAGTGTTTTTTGTTTCAGTGCTTCCACCTGCCAAAATGGAGCAAGTTATAAAATGTCTCCACGCTTCATCTTCCTCACCTATACTGTGTAGACATTGTTACCATCTATATACTTGTGTTGTCTTGTGGATTAGATAATACAGACATTTAAAGAGTTTACAGGTTTATCTAGAGTGTAACAAGCACAGTATATACAGGTGATGCATATATTATGTTCCACAGAGAATCCTAATTTAGGCCTGAACTGCTGTTCTGAGCTCTTCATAGCTCAAGATTCTTTTCTTCTTGTGATGTCTTTGCGGAAATGTTTAAAAATTACTGTATGTTTAAAATTTATTAGTTTTTCTAGATACATTTATAATTGTATATGGTTAATAGTATGTAATCTTCATTACTGATCTCTACATGGCATAGACTGAATTCTCTCACATCAATCAGTTTAAATTCTTGTAAAAGAATCCATTTAAATTCTTATAAAATTCTGTTGAATGAAAATTTATAATTTACTTATGTATAATTCTATTTTTTGTTACCCACTGGAATAATTCTGATACATATACTTTACAACCTTCTGTTGAGTTATTTACTGTGCAAAATTCAAATGATTGAATCAAAGGTAATAAGCATTTGGTAGGTTTTCACAATGCTGTATTTTTGATTATGGAGAATTTCAAATTAATCAAGAAAAAAAGCAACAGACAAGTGCAGGCTTTGGCTGAGGCCACATGTTAGAGTTGCTGTTCCATAGAAATGTCAGTTGATTCTTTCACTTGACCTTCATTGCTGCAAGTCCTTTTTATCTTGAGTTGGTAATGCTGCTCAGTTGTCTCATCTGCTTGGTATTCCTACACCATCCCGCAGCTGTCATTTTCGTGCTAATTTTCCATAAATTATCTAGCAAAAACAAACCACTCAATAAAGGACTGAATTGAGTGTGTGTCCCTTTGACTCATGATTGCCTGAGCTGCAGATCTCCTGTGGCTAAAGGAAAATATTCAACATGTCACTTTTGTGTCAAACATCAGTTCTGAAATTATCAGGTAATCTCAAGTCTCCACGCCTGCTGCTGTGGGTTCCAAGAGATTTTCAGTCTTGTTTTAAAGGAAATAGGAAATGTCAGACTGTGTCTCCAAGGTTTGGTCTCCTGAGTAATGGCTCATATGTGCCCTTTATTGGATACCCTTTCGTCTACATAAAACAAAATTATTCACTCAGTTTGGAATCCGGGCTCTTGTATTTGATTCTAATTATGCATGACAACTTCATATCTTTCCTTTGTTTACCTTTTCCCCACGATAATATTGTTGATTTTGTAGCTACCTTTATGTTCATTAAAGAACTTTTTAGTGGTAATTATTTCCTCATTGTACTACAATTTAGAACTCTGTTAATAGCATACAATTTTCATTTAATAAAAAATAGAACTGAAATTTTTAAGAATTTTACGTTGTGATAGATTTGCAATTACAGGAAAAACTGTTACTTCTTAATTTAATAGGAGTTTGCAATGTTTAAAATATTTTTCTTCAAACAATATGTCTCTTTTTTTTCATGCCTCCATTTTAAAGGACTATATCCCTTATTTCTGAAATATTTTCATCTTTAATATGGCCTGCAAGTTTGCCTTCTTTTACCTCTTGAAGTATTCCTTAGGGTTTCACTATGGTCTTTTAACTTTTTAAATACTAGATTTGCAATAAATCTCAAAGAAAATGTGGAGAAGCTTCATGTACTCATTGCCCAATTATGACAACAATGGCATATTAAGAATTTCAAGTATATTATAAAAAAGGAAATTGATTTTTGCATAATACAATGCTATGTTATGTACACAAAATTGGGGGTTATTTGAAGCACTTGATGTAATAATAAAAGCTAACCTAGGTAATGTTCATACTAGATGTAATGAACCTTTATATTTCAAAAGCGCAGATCTCAGTATATTTTTCTTGACTCTATATATTTTCTTTATATCTTCACTGGAGAAAAATTAGCAATCCTAAATTAATGTTTTTGTATTCTTTCTTTGAATTCAATGGAAATAATTGATAGTTATCAAAATGTCTTACAATATATACATACATATTGTTGACATGCATTATAGTTTCATTTACCATCAGAGTCTTGAAAACTAGATCATATTCATATTGTTTCAAACATAATAGAGACTGAGAAGATGTAAAGAATTACCGAGCTAATACTGTAACTATGAGGAAGAAATAGGACTCATATTCAATTGAATCGCGGAGATTGGATGGACTCTTCCTCTTCATCGTAAACATGCTAAGAAGTAATCATATAGTCTTCCAGTGGAGAAAAGGATATGTTGAGATTGTCTCAATCGCTTGGCATTTCTTTTGTGGTGTACGTGATTGCGTGGTACTTATTATAATTGATTAATTTTTCAGTCTATTGCTGACTATTTCCTTTCTTCTTTTCGATACAAATACTTCTCCTTTTTTGTGTTTACATCTTCTGGTTTTGGCTAGAACTTAGTAATAATAAAGACTAATGGTTTAAGGTAATTATTCTAGTCATAGTAAAGATGTGTCCTAGAACTGTTTCATTAAATTTTATCGTTCATACTGTTAAATTCTCCTAAGTAATTTTCTTAGTTTGGGCTGGTATAACAAAATGCAACAGAATATAAGTAATAGAAATTTCTTTCTCACAGTTCCAGAAAAAAAGGCCTAAATGAAAGCACTTGCTGATTCACTGTCTGATGTGTTTCAGACTGTTTTATTGACTCCCCATCATCTCAGGGTCACTCCTTATTGTTACATGGACATAATCCATAAATGTCTACTTTTAAAAATATGTTGAGGCCTTTTTGTGGCCTTCTGTATGATGTTTATATTTTTTCAGCGAAGATCTGAAAGAAGATTGTTATTTCATAAGTTTTGTATGTATGTGTTAAAATTCTTGAATAGTTCTAATATTATGTCTTTTAAATCTTTGCCTGTTTAATTATTTATTACTACAATATATAACTATTACAATTAAATATCTTCTAATTATAATTTATCTGTGATGAATGGCACTGGAAGGTGAATTATGTAGCTTCGGTCTTAGAATAGTAATGTGGAAGCCAGAAGAGCTGGAGTACAATGAGAAAGGAAAAAATAATCAGTAGAAGAGGGTGGAGAAGGAAAGGTGGGACAGAGACAGTGTATCGTCGTCCACTTTCCAGACTTCAGCTATTCTTCAGATTGATATGGGAGGCACTGCAAGGTTCTCATCAAATAGATCACGTGATCTCGATTACATTTACAGGATCCATCTGACACTGCATTAAAAATAGCTGGAGGGGAGGGCCGGGGAGTTAGCTCAGTGGTTCTGGTGCCTGTATTGCAAGCACAAGGACCTGGGTTCAATCCCCGGGCTTGCAAGTGCAAGGACCTGGGTTCGATCCCCGGTAACCACATACAATACTTGGCGTGGAGACTCATGCCCCGCAGCAACCAGTACCACATACCACAGTGCCGAGCATGGTATGTCTGGAGTCCCAGCACTAGGGAGGCAGAGGCAAGAGGATTGCTGTGATATGAGTTTGAGGCTGAGCTCAGGGCCAGCCTGAACCATAAAGCGAGACCCTGTCTCACAAAAGCCTACAAAAAAAATAAAAATAAAATAAAAGCTGGAGTAGATCGAGCTGAAGCTGGTGAGCCAGTGAGAAAGATTTTGTAAAATGGGAAGGGGAACTGGATATGGCTTATACTAGGATGATTGTTCTGGAATTTTTCATGTGTACTTGAACCTGGACACTGAGTAGAACCTATTGGAATGTTTAATGCCATCTTTTGGATTCCTTCAGTGTTAGATAGTCAGCATGACTTTCCTTCACTTTATACCTATCAATTTTCAATAACTGGTAATATGAAATATATTTTAAAATAGTAATTCTAAATTTTTCTCTCGTCATTTTATTTTAGTAAAATTATTATAATGAACAAGAACATATCTAAAACAGTTGAACCAAATCACTGAAAGTTGTGTACATCTAGAAATTTGGATTCTTACTTTTTGTAATTTTTGGCACTTTATTCTTGATTATTTTTTTAATATGTCTCCATACATGTCTGCATGACTTTTTATTGGAAGCACAAGTCAGTATCATATACAAAGCACAGAAGATGCCCTTTCCAGTCATGCTAAGACAGAATCATGCATGGAATATTCTTGGTCAGATTCTCATAGAGGTTGCATATCTTTTAATAATATGAACAAAAATGAAGAAAGTCTGACATATCTATTTATGCAGAGCTTTTTCCTTACTGTAGAGTAAGAAAGAGAGAGGGGGAGAGAGAGAGAAAGAGAGAGAGAGAGAGAGAGAGAGAGAGAGAGAGAGAGAGAGAAGAGAGAGAGAGAGTGAGTATGTGTGGATATACACAATATTCTTGAGTTAAAACTTTTCTGGGGCCCCAGGTGCTCTTTTCATCATTCTCTCTTTACATCTTCCCTGGTCCAATTATCATTTGTAGCTTCTAGTGTGTCCACTTTCTTCTCTGTGGCTTCCTCTGTGTCTGGAAGACTTGATTTTCTATGAACCTTCTAATCTCAGCCATGTCTCACTTTGCCATACGGGCATATTTTCCAGTTAAACTGTTAATTTTTGTTAAGTGACATGATTTTCTAACTACTGTTCAGAGTTAAGTAGTTTAAATCATCTTTCTATATATTTCCTATGGTCTGTCAAATCAAAGATAATCTTCCCCCTTTGTCTTTGCATGATCTTCCCTTTGTCTTTTTTCTGTAGGTTTAAGTTTTCTTTTTTTACAAAAAGCCTTGTATCTCTGCAACACATTTTACCAAGAAAGTGAAGATATTTACCTAAAATCAGTGCTGAATATCAAAGCTAAATGCTTGTTTCTGTTTATTGCTCTTTCTGTTGACCTGAAGAAATTTCAGTACATAATTAATTACTAACAGTCATGGTAAGTGTATCCTGGAAAATAAGGTGTAATGATAGCAAATAACCTAAAATGATAGTCTTGTCTGAGGATTGCACCAGCAACTGTGACAAACTGCCACAAACTGAGTAACTTCTGAGTCACAAAAATTGATTCTCTTATAGTTCTAGTAGTCAGAAATCTGAAATAAATAGCATTGATTCAAAATTAAAGTTTTAATAATTTCACATTCCCTTGAGTGGCAGTAGGTAAAAACACTGCTTAACTCTTGCGACTTCAGATATTTCTGGGCCTGTGACCACATAATTCTAGCCTCTACCTTCATATATATATATATATATATATATATATATATATATATATATATATATATACATATATAACCTAATATATATATAACCTAATATATATATATATTATATATATATATTATATATTATATATTATATATATATATATATTACCTAATATATATATATATATATATATATAATTTTATTGTATATTGCTTTCTTTACTGTCTGGAAAAAATGTCTGCCTCTATCTTAAAAATGTAGGGCTCACCCAGCTAATTCTCTACAACATCCCCATTCAAAGACCCTTAGTTTAGTCCTGTCTGCCATATCTCTTGGTAAAACTTTCTACAGCTGATTGGACAAAGAGTCTAAAGACTTGGGAGTTCTCAGTAAGGGAAGGTGAAGTATGTAAACCCCAAGGAATTGGTCAGAAATTATGTAAAAAACTGAAGGAAGAGTGAGAGGTATGCACTGAAAGCCTGAGGTCAGGCTAAGGTATGCATACATAAACAAACAAACAAAAAATACCAGCTCTTCTACAGCAGAAACAAATATTCTATTTGGGTTCCAAATGTTTTCAAAAATCATGTGCATACATGTAATTTTTTTTCATATACTGAGTCAGCCAAATCTGTTTGTTGGATAATCAGAGCTATTAGAACTCTGGAAGTCCCAAGGCACACACAGCTCGCTGGAACTAAGCCCAGATGCTTTCTGCACAACTGGGTTTGCCAAGAAATGGCTTGAGAAGCAATTTTCTCATATAAACAAGTGGATACAAATTAATTCACTTATTCTTGCTTTTTTTCTCTCAGAAATGTCTGAAATTTATCCATAGAAATTTATCTGTAGTGTAGCTCAAGTGAGATTCAGATAGAAGTCTTAGTTATTTTTCCTCCTTCCTCTAATTAATTATGATATGAAATTTATTAATATTTTATGTTGCCATTTAACAGATGACAAAGAGCAATTTTAGGATTTGACTTTTGATTGGAACTGGAGACTTTATTTTTAAAATAAAAATGGCTCAGGTGATATTTTCATTAAGAAAAAGGCATTAACAAATCATTCCAAGACTCAGTTGTTTTGCTTTTGTAATACTGGAGACTAAGCTCATGGCAATCTCCTGAACTGCAGCCCCTTCCCCAGCCTATTTATAATTAAAAATCATTTTCATATTTTAAATATATTCTATGGACACATGACTTACATTGTTTGCTATTGAAAGTAAAGGTAAATACTTTATATGAAAAGATTGCTGTGTATCTGTCTATCATCTATCTATATATCTATGTGCATGTACAGCATATATAAAATATTTATGTACACAAATACACATGCATATATTTACATATTTAATTTTCTGTTTAGTTGCCTGAAATATAAGTATCTTAATTGATTTATTTGGTAAATCCTAAAATAATGGCATAAAGTTGATTATAATAAAAGTTAGAAAAACAAAACTTTTGACTAATTTGGCAAGTTTCCATCTAAGATCTAAAGCTGTAAGATCCACATGTCAGGACCATTCAACTTCTAGATCATTGGTGATGGACTCAACTATGAAAATCTAATGTTATGTGTTCTTGTAAATTCATTTCCTTTATTAAAATTAAAAAATTGCAAAACTGAGAAAAAGAAAATGATCCCATTGAATGTATGGTCAACTATTTAATAGACTGTTGATAAAATGCACCTTTCTTACGACGACCTTCACCAGTATTTCACGAGTGCGTGTTTGTAGTGTGCTCACTCTGCTATGGAAACCACGCTATCTTTAGACCCAGTCTCTTTTCTGTGGTGCATCTAAATCATTTCAGCCCCAAGATAATTTTTTTTTGTAATGACTGAACACATTGCTCTGAGATTATATTCCCCTGAAGGGCACAATAAAATATCAATAAAATAAATTAAGTTCAGGAATATATTAGGCATTTTCTCACTAAGTTCTCAAAAGAGACAACTTTTTTCATAAAATCATATGCTAGATTCCAAAAGACTAATAGCATAGATTAACATCATGTAGTTTTTCAGACCGTGCATGCAAAGTTGATGTACACTTACATTTTAAAATGCCAATTGAAAATTATTTTGCTAACGTGGCTTATTATCTGTTATTTCACAACTCATAAATTGTGCTTCAGAGTTTATCAAAGTTTATCATTTTATCAGTTTACCAAAATGTGGCTGTTAACTTATGCAGATACTTTTTTTATTAACTAATAACTTATAGCTGAATTCTGGTTTTCTTTTGACCTTCACTAACAAGAAACATGCAAAGTTTTGGGCTGAAGGATAATGTCTCCTTCACTCAATAGCTTCATACAATTGTAACCTCCTCCCCTTCATTATTTTGTCATTTGTCCTTGTCTTAGAATGTCTATGGCTTTCATTATAAGCTGTCTCAGAGGCTTTTGTGGAAATGCACAGTGCGTACATGGAAAATGATGAAATAAACATTCTTTCCCATTTTATTTTCAAAGATGTTTGGGTTGAACTAAATGACCTCTAAGGCCCCTTCTAGATCTAAATTTATGTTGCTGTCATCAAAGACAGACAAAAAAATCCATTAAGCTATAGGCCAAGAGATGAATGTCAAGCACTATCTTCCTGCCATACATACATTTCTTCTTGAAGGTAGAGAGCTAAATTCAGCAGCCCGCTAAGGATCTTCACAGCCTTGTGGTGATAAAGCACAACTAGTTACTAAAAAAAAAAAAAAAAAAAAATTAAAATATCTTTTAAGCATAAAAAAGAAGACCTTAATTATATCTTATGTCATTTATATGAACTTGGACAAATAAGCCTAATGAATGTAAGTAATGAAATTAGTCATATTTGAATATTGTCACAATCTTGCTATCATATTAACATTAAGCATGATTAAAATCTATTCTGTGCTTCTGTATGGGTCTCCAAAGCATCAGCTGTCAACACTTTTGTGATAGAAGAGCTCTGTAACACTCTCAGGAAACTTAATTCAGAGCAGGTGGGTGGTCTTTTGCTTTAGAGAAGAATAACATTTTTTTTAGGACATCATTTTTTTTTTCTGTACAGGTATTCATCCTGTGTTGGTAAGTTTGGGAGAGGATTAGAAAGTTAAGGAAATACTTTTTTTTTTTTTTTTACATAGAGAATAGTTCACTTAAAATAGTTTTTTGTTAAGTGATACTTTTTTGAAGTGACAGCTTCCTAAACAATGCAGGTATTTTGTATGTGCAGCATCGTTCAGGTTAATCCAGCTGCTTATATTGTAAAAAGTCATGAGATGCCTCAGTGTGAGGCTCTTCCTGCTAACCTGAAGGCCATGGTTGTGTGCCTTCCCAGATAGAACGAGAGACAAGTCAACAGTATCCATTCTTTAATGAGGTTTTGCTTTCTGAGTATTTCTAAACATACTCTTATTTGGTTTATTGTAATGGTGTGCTAGAAATTCCTTATTGGTTGCTACACAAACCATGACATGATCTTATTAAAACAGTATTGGTGATATTAACTGAAAGATACCATAACATATGCTGTCTTCAATAAGATATTGATTATAACAGCAGTAGACCACAATGGTCTCCATCAATTCTATTGCTCTTGACTTCACTGAATTTAGGAATACAAGTACAATATTTAGAAATTATTATGTACAATTATAAAGGCAAATGAGTGGCAAAGATGAGCTTACAAGGATTTTCTGGCTCAAAAACTGAAAAAAGATATGAAAATTAGCAAAGTCTTAATCATTTTAAAATTGCTGTCACAGTTGTCTTTATTCTCTACTCGGTAAGCCTACCACCTCCTGTGAAAAGTTTCTGTTAAACACCTTGAACATAAAATCAATCATGTAACTTGCATCCCTTCTGTGAGTTTTAAAGATTCAATCTTCAATATGAAAGAAAAGGTTACATGGAGGCTAAAAGTACACAGAACAAGTCATCAGTAGTATTGAATGTCACCTGATAATTTAGAATAACTAACATAAAACACATTACTGTTACTCAGTTGCACATTAAGTACTAGAACCTGAAAGCAATTTGGAGATACAGTTTGGAAGGAAAATTTGCTCTTGCTGAATAGTTCACTGGTGAATGTCTACAACACATCTTGCAGACCTCTTCTGAACCTAAGGTAACAATATACTCATGGGGACCAGTGATATAAAACTTATGCTTTATCTCCTAGAAATAAGATTCCTCAAAACTCTGGAAATGGAAGAAATGTTAATGTCCAAATTTAGTTAATGTATTTGTTGGGCTGGGGATTTAGCTCAGTGGTTCTGATGCCTGTCTTGAAAGAGCAAGGGCCGGAATTCAATCTCCAGTAGAAACATACAACAATACTGGATATGGAGACTCACACATGCCAGCAATCAGTACTACATACCATAGTGCCAGACGTGGTGGCTCACTCCTACCACTCAAGAGGCAGAGGAAGGAGGATTGTTGTGAGTTCCAGGCTGGCCTGGGCTACATAGTGAGCTCAAGGCCAGCCTGAACTACAAAGCAAGACCCTATCTAAAAAAAAAAAAAAAAGTATTTGTTGTAAGTATTAAGGATAAATGCACAAGAACTTTTTGAATGTGAATGTTTTAGATTAACCTAAACACATACAGTAAAAAACCAAAATATTTAGTATCAGTTCAGTAGTATTTAACTTAAAAAGCATTCTTTTTTTCCCCAAAATTCAAATTGAGAAATATACCATTATATCTTTTAGATACATTCTTCAAGTTATTTAATGGTAGTTTGGAAAAGAGTCTAACTTTTTGAAAATTTACAAGTGAATCATTCAGTGTATTCAATCTTTATTCATTATATACCTTTTATAAATTTTTCATATTTTTAGTATAGTGTGGTTCGTTCATTATCATTGCTGCATAGTATTTCATTATATAAATACACTACCATTTATTTGTCCATTTTTGTGCACATTCTTCAGATAACATTTCTCTCTGTTTCTCCTGCATCCATCTTGAAGGGCTAAATCTCATATTTCTAAGAATATTTTCTTGTTTAACATGTCCTGAAACTTTTCCTTCTTTTGCTTCCTGAAACATATTCTCTAGGATTTTGTTCCAGTCTTTTGTCTTTTTATTTTTAAATAATACTAAGTGTGGAGAATTCTCATGTATTTATAGCCCAGCTACCACAAAAATGACATGTCAAGAATTATAAGTATATTAAGAGTACAATTATAGTATGCATATCAACCAGCAACAAATGCTGGTGAGGCTGCAGGGAAAAAGGAATCCTTCTCCACTGTTGTAGACTGGTACAGCCACTGTGGAGATAAGTGTGGAGATTCTTCAAAAAACTAGGATTAGAGGTTCCATTTGACTCTGCGTTTCCCCTGCTAGGGATATTCATGAAAGAATTAAAATTAAAAGATTCATATAATAGTGATTTATGTGTACCCATGTTTATAGCAGCTCAGTTTGTGATTGCTTAATATTGGAAACAACCAAAATGTGTATTAACTAGAGACTGAATAAAAAAGATGTGATTTTTCTATAGAATGGAGTATACTCTGCCATAAAGAATGACAAGTTTGAGTCATTCATACTCAAATGGATGTAACTTCAGGACATACTCATAAGTGAAATAAATAGGTCACAGATGTGTATATACCATATCTCTTCTCTGATATGAGAAACTAAAAATGTAAGTGAATTTTAAAATACAGGTTGGATATTGTCAAACTATACTATTCAAAGGGAAATTGGGTAGGGGTAAGTAATGGGGGAAAAGAAAAAATTGTGATGGTAATAAAAAAATGGAAAAAAGTTTATGGATATAGGAGGTGAGAGTTGGAGGGTGGGTAGGGGAATAGAAAAAATGAGAATCAAGTCATGTCGTACTGGTAAAAATTGTCATTAAGTTATATATATATATATGTATATATATACATATATGTTAAATATATAATATATTATAATATACATTCTATTATATAATATTATATATTATATATAAATATTATATATATATATATCCTATTTCACAATAAAAATAAAAAAAGATATGTCAGATTGGGTCCTCCAAGAGCCAGTTAATAAAAGGAAGTTAAGCCCAAGAGAATAGCATGATGTGAGAGCTGTATGACAGGACTTGGAGAAGTTGGTGAGGCTAGAAGAGGTTTTGTTGAGAAGCAAGACTGACTCACAGGGAACAAGAGAGGAAGAAAAGTTTGAGTAGTAGCATTCTACCCCGATGGATTCTGAGGCAGAAGTGCTGAAGCTTCATAGAATCCTGGGCTAACACTGGTCATTGAAGGAATCTCGTGTCTCCAAAATCTGACCTGTTTTTGGAAACCTATGACACTCAAACACTGCATGTGTTAAGAGGAGATAGATGAAGAAATAAATTTTAGAGTATAACAGCAGATGACTTAGTCATTTAGGGTTCCTGTACTCTAAACTTATGACTATTGGTCATGATGATACATTATCATGAAGATGGATTATAAATTCCAAAGAGAATTACTAAAGTCATGCCTGAGTTGCAGTTATGCATTTATGTATATGACATATTCATACTGTTTATCATCATTATTAATACTTAGCATTAATAAAGGGGCCACAATATGCAATCTGCTTGGAGCATTGCAACTTAGAGTCAAGAATAATGTAACAAGGCTACACAGGATTTAAATGAAGACTATTATACTGTAGCAGCATACATGTAGCAGTTTTCCCTGTATTGTTATTATTTTTTTTTTACTGGGGGATATTCTTCAAGTTCCAAGTGGGATACTAACAAATCTAACTCTAAACTCCCTAAACCATTGCAAGTAAGTCAGTTCAAGGTTTGCTTGTAAAATCAAGATTTACTCATATCACTCCTCACATACACTTGATAATGTCAGCACCAAAGAGTCTCTTTGTGTAATATTATTTAGAGAACCTAGTGAGGAACTGTTTGACCCGCTTTGGAAAGTTGGTCAGTGGAGTATATATCATCCTGAGAACTGGAATTTCTATAAAACCTCTTGCATTTGGCTGTATTCTGAATAGAGTAACTTCACTCTTCCCAAGGTTTTCCACTGTTATATAAAATTCATTGCATTCACATGAAGAGGTGAGGACAGCTCCATGAGAGAAGAAACATACTGAAATAATGTGAACATCTGCTATTATATGAATGTAAACAAAAATGCCTGAGGAAAAACCTTGGGTTGTGGCTCCATTCCTGTGTCTATCTTCTCACCTTTGTAGACGGAGGCTGTTATTGTTTGTTGTATGTGTTATTCATGGAGTTTTTGAACTCAGGACCTTGTGCTTGTGAGGCAGGTGTGGTGCCACTGAACTAAATCTGTAGCCCTGTCTGTGTTGGTCCTGGGATTTTTTCCCTTGTTCCCATTTACCATCCTATGGAAGACATTTTTATGTTATCATGTCACTGGCCTCTTCCAATATCACCCCTCTTTAGCTCCTCCCCAAGTGTGTAAACCCAAATGCAGTTCTCCATACTCTGAATGTCCAACATTTCATCATTTTACCTCCTCATGCATGGCACATACTTTTTTGCTCCAAAATGGTTGCATTATAACTCTTCAGTTGGCTTTGTGTAACCCTAAACTGTCTGGGAAACAAAGGTCTTCATATTTCTGCAAACTATTAGATATTTTAAATATAATGCAGTATGATGAATTAATGTCTAAAGAATGATTCAATGAAGACAGCATATTCCCAGGAAAGTAATGAGCCTTATAAGGACAAGAATTATAATTTTTTAAAATTTTATTCAACTAGTATAGCTTCATCATATGTACAACTCATAAATTTAAATATTTTTAACAATACTAAGTTAGCTTTGTATAATTATCATTGAGGAAGGTAGTGGACTTTCAGATATCTTTCATTGTGAAATCACTCTTTTATAAATGATTTTTAGTAAGAGCCAAATGTTTCCTTTACTTACAAAAGATTTTGCAAATTATGGCTAGATATAAAGTTAACTAATTTTGCTTGTATAGTTACATATATATTCTATATATAATATTATTGGAACTTATCTATACATTGCATGAATTAGACTAAATTGGGTGCCATTATATGTGCAATTCAGCAAGAATTTGATAACAAAGTCAGATATATATTAAGTGCTTATTGATAAATAACTTTTTAATTGTAATATTTTGTATTACTAGAAAAGAAAAAATATTAGTTTTCAATAGAGTATATTCTCACTATAATTATTTTACTTGGAAAAACATAGTGATAAAACAATTTGTTTCAGAAATGAATACAATGATTATCCTTTGAATATTTTGTATACTGTTGTATCCCTCCTCCAGGAGGAAATTCTGAGTCACACTCAGTGAAGTAGCTGGGAAGTATCACACAGACCAGGTTATGAAGTCACGTTTCTCTCCTCTTTCACTTCTTCAGCTACACTCAGCACGTGGTTGGAAATGGATTCAAAGCCCAGTCTGCAAACCCTGAAGTCAGAGTCAAAGGATCCGATCCCGTAATAAATCAGATCATTGATAAACTAAAGCACATCATACAGGTAAGCACTGATCCTATATTAATTTGTATACTCAACAGTAAATAATAGGTAGATATTTTCTATTATAGTTGATATCTTCATCAATCATATCTGGCAATTCTACCTGAAAGTGAATGTTGGAGTAACTTATTTGCATGTAGGATTTTGAACTGCTTAATTGAGTGCTTGTCACCTAGAGGCCGTGGTGCAGTGGGATGGTAATAGAACAATCTGTAGCTGAGAAAAACGAGCCATAACCTCAGTGTTTCAGTGATGACAATCTCAAGATATACATCATCCTCAGAGAATTAGCTGCATCATTATTGTTATGAAAGAAAATACATATCAAAATGTAGAAGGTGCCAGGGTTAGCTTCCATGTTACTCTGTGATTCTGTCTGTAAAAGTTTATCTTCTCGATAGAACATAAGCTGTAAAGAAGTGAATTTGTGTTTTTTGTGCTTATTTCCTGTTTCATATCATTGTTTACATGTTATCTTATGATGTACCTAATGACAGTTTGTGAAATACATGTACTATTTTACTTTTAATATTGTTATTGAATTTAACCAAGGATATACATCCATTTTAATATATTACAGATGAAGCATGAAAGTATGTATCAAAAGAATATTTCATTGAAATAGTCTGTTAATTGGAACTGTATAGTCACATGTTGTAAATAATACATCTGGTATTTAGGGTTAAAACCACTATTTTTAAAAAATTACCAGACATTTGTAACCATCTCTGTGCACATGTATTTTCAATTTTTAAGCAAAATATTCTATCAGAAAAGGTGTTTCTCCTCCTAGGAGGCAGTAATGGCTCTTATGCTTGTTCTGTTGTATGCATTGGCAATGCAAAGTACTCATTTTGATTGAGAGCTACAAAAGTCAGTTCCACTGGGCAAAGTAGCAGCAAGATGACAGCCTCGAAGGTGTTAAAATTAATTACTTCAGAGCAGAGCCTCCAGCATAAGATAGGTACTTTTTATTGCTCATGGGCCATGTGCCAGCATTCCTTATAACTCAGTGGCCTTGAGGTTGGGACAGGAGGTGAAATGACAGAGAGCAAGGGACCAGGGTAGCAATGACGCTGCAGCAAGATGGCTGGGGTCACACAAAAAAGCCTGTCATCTAGAAGCAGTGACACCGGGTCCGTTAGCAACTGTCACTCTGACACTGAGAGGAAGAGAAGTCATTTGGCCTGCCAGAGCTCCTGAATTTAAATTTTCCTTCTCTACAGTCTGAAAAGCAAGGGCTACTTCTGTACTTCCACATGATACTGATAAAGACTTGGAGAAAACATCATGAGACTTCAAGAATATTTGAGATATAGCCTTAGTTTTTGAGTTTCTCATGGATCAATAAACAAAGTATTAGGGACTAGCATTATAAGCAAAAGAGATTTCTAGTATATGTTAACAAACCTGGGTCTTCTGGCCCTGTAAGAAAAGACTCGGGATACCGATTTGTGGTCAGATTCCTTTGCAATCAGTCAGGGAATAGGGAAGGTAGGATTGGTGCAGCATATGGAAGGAAACTGAGCTGTAGATTTTACAGAGGACTCAAATAAACCAGATGGGAGTTCAAGCTAGATGGGTCAGTCTAGTTGGTGCATTTCAAGATGAGTAGAGGTGTCTCTGTTCCTGTGCGCCAACCAGGCCCTGGGGATGCTGCTGTCCAGGGGTGGGGTGACGCTGACTCAGCCAATGCTGCTACTACACGGCGATCACCTTGGTTAGATGGCTCCTCACAGCAGCATCCCCTGTGACAACATGTGTCGATGTGGTTTATTTGAAGCTATAGTGTACAGCTGATATTAAAGTAGAACAGCTATAATTCCAGTCAGTTCCTTTTACTGTGGTCCAGCACAATCTTAGGGGCTTCCAAAGTAAGGGAAGCAATTCCCAGGGAGTGGACAAGATAATTGATCAAGTGCAAGGGGAAAGGTCAAACTTCAGAGGATATTCATTCTGTCTCATTTTCTAAATACTTTTTGTTGTAGGAAGGTATATAGAAAGAACATATACTATGTTAATACAACAAAACAGGCATAGTTCATAGAAACATAAATATACATATTAAGTGAGCAAGCATTTAACTGTTTTCATGGGATAGATGCAATGAAACCATAATGGAAGCTCATAGACAATTGTAATGGAGTGGCTGTCTAGGAAAGCCTGCAGGAACATAAGAACCGATTCACAAAGGAGGTGCAGGTTGCCCAGTCAACCTTACTTTCCTCCTTTCTTGTTTCAGAGTTTCAAAAGCACAGCCTTTCTAAGGTAGCTGAGGGTAAAAAAAAAATCTACTTTTCTTTTGCCTTCAGTGTTAAATGGAGCCCTATTCTTTCATCTTTATAGAGTGTGCAGATCTCCAATTATTCATACTTAAGTTTTATTCTGGGCCTACAAGAGAATATCAAATACAATTCCACTTTCAGGTCTATCTTTTTAAAGTCTACAAAGGGGCATGATTGAAAATTAGTTTTTTTTAGAGGATAGCAGGAAGTCATGTTTTGAACATGTGTCCCTAAAATATTAACCTTCAGTGCCTTAGAACATACTCTTTCATAAACTGATTCTCCTGGAGATAAAGGAAAATTTTGATCTTAGCAGGCTTGTGGCTATGATAACGTCTGAGAACCCTGGATTAGGTTATCCTGTGTGACATCCAGGGCCAAGTAACACAGTTTCCAGGGTCAGCTATGCACAAGGCACAGAAAGCTGCCTGCTGTCAGTGAGAAATTATCAATTTGAGAACAGTGCATAGGACAAGAAAGGATGTAGACACTTGACATATTTCAAAGGATAATCCACAGATTTAGATAATCACTTAATGTTTGAATACAACATATTATAATGGTGTTTGATACATTTCTGAATTGTGTTCTACAATAAAAACATCACACTTAGTAATAGAGATAGATGCTTCTCTTGCCTTTTTGTCCATAGATACGTATATGGAGATAAGCTGGTCATACTTATTTTCTAGGAAGAGCTTCCGCCCAATGTGTACCCCCAACACCTGTATTCTTGACCTGCTACTAACCTGATCCTATTTTCCATCCTGTAAATTCCACACCTAATCACTAAACATAGTCAGAGATTTTACCGTAAAAATGCCACTTTATAAGTGTTATTACTTTATTAAAATTATTCAACATTTGCTTATTGAATTCCTTGTTTGTGACAGTTCCAACTAGATAAGGGAGTATGATATTGTGATTAAGTGAGCCCAAGGAATTCTGGAAGGTGAATAGGAGTCTGTGTAAGTTCTTACTGGAAACTGTGGTTCCCTTAAATCTGTAGTTCCCTTAAATCTTAGACATTTGGAGGAGAACCTCAAAGTCAGTGGAGATCACAGATTAGAAGTGTAGATTTGAGTAGGTAGCACATAGACACTGTTTAAATTGTGAAACTGTGAAGTCATTTCTTTCTTTTAGAGAAAAAATTCACACCAGAACTTTTAGAAGAAAATATAAAACAGCAAGGTCATTTGAAATATGTGATTTATAGAGATCTGTGAGTGGTGTAAATCCTTTATTAAATAATCTGGTACCTTGTACATACATAGAAGACATCTAGAACAAATATAATATTTATTTGATATCACTTCATTTTCTTATTGAAGAATAAACAATGTCCATTGTGGAACTTGGATTTCATTATTTTAGGAAAATTTAAAAAGTAGAAAATGACAAAACAGAAGCATGCTCTATAAAATAAACCTGAAAGGCTTCTATCTACAAATAAGTATTGGTATTAGTGGGTCAATACTTTAACTTTTTTACAAAATGAAATTAGGATCAGGGAGTACATTCACTTTTCCAGCTTGAACTACTCATGCAACACATGACGAAAACATTTTTCATGGCATAAAATTATTTTCCAAACGGCCATTACTGCTTGCATATCATTTTATTATATGGAATAATTCCAATTTACTTATTTGTTCACTTAATGAAGAATTTATTAGTCATTACCAATTTGGCATGAAAATAAAGATGGCTAATAGAAACATCCAGAGTCATAAATCCTTTTTTTGCATCATTTTCTTTGTCCTGATATATTCTGGATATAGTATATAACAAGTTAACAAATAATGATTTTAAGCATTTTTAACAAAGATTACCAAATTTTTCTCCCGAAAGTTGTGGTAGTGTGCCCAGGAATTGTGTGGAAGATAAGGTCAAGTTTCACCATTAACGACAGGAAATGAAGCAGGAGACATGCGACATGAGGAACATTACGAGAATCCCCAGACAAAAGTAGCAGCCTTGGAAATGCTAGACCATCTATAGGTGATCAGAAGTATTATACTTCAGAGACAGTTTATAAAATTTGAAATCCTCCTAGAGAGAAGCCTCGTAGAATGAGGCATAAGCAACACTATTTTTTTTTTTTTTTTTTGTCACTTAGAGAAAGCATTATATTTAGGCTTCTCTTAAAACCTGCTGAAAGATGTGTGGGCTGTTGTGTGGTCCTCCAAGGCTGTCTCAGGTCCTTCAGTGTGTCCTTACTGTGCCTGCAGGTCCTTCCGAATGGAGAGGGGCAGAATGAAAGGGGAGGTTCACACATTTACACCCCTTTTGCAGGATTCTAATTCCTTTGTCATGCAAGCCTTTGCACCAACTGGGAGATACTTCTAGAAATTTCTTACAACCCAAAGCTTATTCCTGGGGTAGGCAATGCCTGTTCCTTTGCAGATCACCTGTGATAAGTTCCATACAGCCAATTGCCAGAGAGGAACTTCACTTCAATGTAAAATTAACTTTCTTAAACTGTTTATATCAGATTAAATTGCTCTTTGATGATACAGATTGGAAACAACACTTTATTTCTCTTGGGATATCTGATTGAAAAAAATATGTAAACCTTGAAAATTCACTTTCCTAGCAAATCAATTTTGTAATTTTTTGTTGTTCATATTGATTATATTTGTTCATGGCAAAGCTGTCAGCAAAAAAGTTCCAGTTATGCAGCAATTTATCTTTAAATGTTAAGTAACATATATCATTTTTCAGAGAAAATGGTGTCAGCAGTTAAAATCCCAGTTGCTTAGTTCAGAATGTTAATGTCTCACTTAGAAATTAATTTGCCTTTTTGAATATTAAACATAAAAAGTGATATTACTGAAATTTTCTGTAATTCTTATACTTCAAAATGAAGAAGCATTACAATGTTGTTAAAAGTAGTGAGTTCAAGTAATATTTTATTTCCTCAAACCTAGCAATTTCAATACATGCCAGAATATTAAATTTCCATTATATGCTCATTTTTATAGTAACTAAAACTTCTTTATAAAATGTCTTCATGTTTAAAATAAATCTGATTTTAACTGTGAGGAAAAAGCAATAATCTTAACTACTCCTTACCAGCATATAATAACTAGGTACTTTATAATATAGTCACAGTGTGCCGGATTCAGGCAGCCACGATTTTCATTTTATGTAGAAAAAAGTGCAAAACAGGTTGCATTTTCACTCTTTCATCTTAGAATTCCAATATGATAACTAGTAATTTTTGATCTATAGCAGAATGAGAAGTTCTTAACTGTGAGTGAATAGATTTATCATTCAGTATCTGTGCATAAAAATAGACAAAAGTTTCTAGAAAACACTGGTATCTTAAAGTTTTCAATTTCTGAAATTTTTCAGTATTTTCTCATTAAACTTACTATGAAATGCATTGTAGAAAGCTTTCCTTTTCATAACAGTAATACAGAGCCAGCCATTCTTAACCAGTTGAATGAGTGTAAACTGACTGAACTTTTTTTACTTTACGGACTCCTTTTCTAGTTTAGAAGAAATACGCAAACAGATGTGGACTCCTTCCTTCTTCACTCTACTAAAACATTACTCTCATGTCCCAGATTTATGGTGTTATTATGTCAGAAAGTTGTAAAATTCTCCATTTTGAATTAGCCATGTTGTAGTGCCTGGAACTCATGTAGTTATCTTCTAGCTAAGAAGAAAGTCCTTGAAATATTCTCAGCAATTTTTCATGGCCATCTGATTGATCAGTTAGTTTAAATATACTCAGTAGAAATCTACTCTCTTGGATGCTTCACATAACACACTGACTTCACTACTGGCTCTTTCATTATATACAAAAAGAATCCACTGTCAGTATAAAACAACAATTTCAATTAGTGTACAATCAACCAGAATCCTTGTGAAAATCATGGGACTTGGTTTGGCCACTGGTATTTATTTTTTGTTATTTGAAGAATAATTGTGGTGTTATAATATTCTCTCCCATGCTGCTGATCTTCCACTTATCACTGTCTATGAAGACTTGAGCCATCTATCACCTGTATTTTCTCTACTAAAAAACATCGAAAGAACTTTGAAAATGATAATGCTTCTATTTTTGATGTAGTTAATTAGTCATTTATATGCTAAAACCTTTATAGCACTCTGATAAAAATAAAAGCAAAATAAAACTCATTTCACAAACTGAAGTTCCAAATTCTACCCAGCTCCCAATAAATTCAGATTTATTTGCAACAATTAAAATCAGAAGTTCTTTCAGAAATTATTAAATGAAGAAGATAATTGCACATTTAGTAACTTTAAGAACAGCAGCAACAACAAAAAAACCCCCAAACAACAATAATTCTCTCCTTACATCTCTATTAAGTGTCTGTGTGACAATGATTTGGCCCTGGGTTCAAGAGCGTGACTGCTTGGTTTGCTCAAGGCCCATCAGGAAGTTCGACTTTTAGTCACTATCAATTTTTAAATGATGAGAATGTAAAATCATGCAGTGATTTTGGAAAACAGGCTGATGACTCATTTAGAGATTAGACATAGAATTACTCTATAATTCAAGCAGTTCCATATCTTCAAGAGAATATGTGGGTTCACAGAAAAACTTGTACATGTTCTGGTAACAAAACTATTCATAATACTTAAAAACAAAATAACTCAGATATTTATGAACCAATAAACAGATGAATGAAGTGTGATTTATCCATAAAATGAATTTTTATTCAGCAAAAAAGATGATTGAAGAAATAATACATGCTGCATTGCGACTAAACCTTAAAAATATTATGTTAATTGAAAGAAAAATAGAGGAAAGCATATTCCTGATTCCAATTACACGTTAGTATTTTATTAAAACATAAATTTTCTTTTCTACATGGAACATTCATTAACACTTACACGTACTACTCCTAGTTTACTGAAGGCTTGTTCCATTTGTCACTGATGGTTTTCAAATATGTTAGAGAATTATAATCTTTTCCTTGACTTCGGAACATCTGCAAAATTTTATCAGTTACACTCCCATAATTCCACACCCACTGCTAATCCCCAGGACTTTGCTGTGAGATCCTGGCCTTAGTCTTGTGAGTGAAAAGTTTTTGGTTTGCTCATGGCTAATCTTCTTTTCTGTTTAGAATCCAACTGCCTTGTTCTGTTCTTATCACATATGATCGATTACTGTCATGCTTCTACATTGGCCGGCCCCTTCTTTGCTCTGTGCTCTCCAACTTTTTGAGTTTTTCTGACTGGTCCAGGATCTTTGTGAATTTCTTAGTTTAATTTCTTAAAAAAATCTTCTGAGATTTCATCCTACCTCTTTATTTTCTTGTTCTCTTCTGTTTCTCCTGTCTTCCCCTGGCTTCTCAAGAGTCACCCATTTTGCTTCTTCTAGAATGTTTCCTCAGGGTCATTGAACACTGTGCTGTACCTCTGTATAGGTGAGCAACAGGAAGCTTCAAATTCAAGATGGCTAAACTGAGTCCTATCCTAGACATTGTGCTCTTTACCTGATTTGAACCCTCTTCTACTCTAGCCAGTTGCCCAAGTTTATACCTTGGTTGCCCTTTGAGTTCTTGTTTCTCACAAATAAATAATCACTATTCTCTCACAAGTTGTCTTTTTAATCTGTCTTCCTCCTTTGTACTCCATGGTCATGATACTTGCTAAGACCACCATGAAATCCTGTCCCTACTAGAACAATAGTTTTCAAACCAGTTCTACAGTCATTAGTCCAGAAAATGGCTTGCCAATTGCTTACTTTTGCCAACACTCTTTCTTACAGTCATTGCACTGCACATTGCTGTCTAGTTTGTGTGTTCTTGTTAAATTCCCTAGTTATCTTTATAGCAAAATTCAGTAGTCTTTACCAGTCATTAGTACACCGACCATGTCTGTGCCCATTTAAAATAATTTAATAATCATTGTGCTGTGATTATTTGTTTAAATGTAGAAATATGACCAAATGTACATCTGTTTTCTAAATTCCCTCTAAAATGGAAGTATGTGAATGTTAATATATTAAGGGAATGAATGTAAATATATAAATAAGTTCAAGGAAAAGTCCAACACATTTTAAAACACACAAGAAAGTTAAGGGAATGGTATAGACATAAAGAACAGAAATTGGAACACACAATTTGAGGTGATTCATCTGGCAGTACTTGGCGTACAGGAAGCACCAGGTAGCATGATGGAAACCTGGGTAACAAAACTTCCCAAGTCTGCACGGGACCCCACTGTCTCTTCTACCCTTGCAGTATTACTAGGGTGGAGGGATTGCACCAGGAAGGCTCCTAGCTCATAAATCTAGCTAAAATGTAGAGCAGAATTAACCACAAAGCAGAAAATCATGAAACTAAGTGAGAATTCACATAGTGATCCATCTGTTTATGGAACACTGACATTCAGATGCACATTGCCAAGACAGCAGATGAGATGATTGCTCTGTGGAGTGAATGATAGACTCTAGAGAAAATCATTCCACAGACTGACTAGGCCTCTGCCAACTGAGAAGCTACTTTGCCATCTTGTTAAATGGTGGTAAAATTTCCACTGTCTACTATCCTAACACGACAACTTCCAGATAGCTTCTAATATCCAATATCAATGGCCAATCACTACATTTGTACAATATAATCGCTATACAATTAAAGTGAATCTGAAATAAATTAAGATCCAAACCATAAAAATACAGCAATTAATGAAATGAATAAAACAGGCGTTGTTGAAGAAATTGCTTAAAAGTTATATTAACAGCCTCCAAATATTGAGCCAGTATATTGGGTTCTTAAAATAATATTAAATGGGTCTCAAAAGATCAATAAGAGAGCAAGTTCACAGCCAAGGATTTAGCTCAATGGTTCTGGTGGTTCTTGTCTTTCAAGCACAAGGGCCCTGGTTTGATCCCCTCCAGTAACTACATACAGTACTGGTTGTGGAGACACACCCAGCAGAATCAGGACCACATACCACAGTGCTTGGCGTGATGGCTCACACCTATAATCCCAGCACTTGGGAGACAGAGGCAGGAGAATTGCTGTGATGTGAATTTGAGGCTGAGGCCAGGGATAAGCTGATTACAAGGCAAGACCCTATCTCAAGAAGATAGCAAGTTCAAAATATTAAATATTTGTAAAAATTTTTAAAAGTTTTAAGGTAAAGTCAAAGATTTAATCCAATGAGAAGGAAGTAGGAAGTAAAATATTGAAAAAATTAGCATTTCACTCTTGGAGATCCAAATTATAAAAATTTAAGATAAAAGAGCTTAGAAAATAGGGGAGAATTACCTAATTAACAGATAATATATCCTTTATTTTCAGAGCTGAAGTCATAGCTCCAGGCTGAGTTATGGGACACCCATTACAGTGAATGCAAACGTGTGTGTTCAGTCACACCTTCTACTGTTACTGTGAAATTTCAGAGTACTGGTGTTGAGAAAACATTCAAATTTTGCAGAGGCAGGAAACAAACAAAATATGTGGCATAAAAATAATGAAGACCAGAAAGGTTCTTTAGCTAAGTATCTAGATTATTTTACTGGTCATGAAAGTGCACATTCTTTCTAATTATAAATTTTATATTCCCCAATTTCAGTATCCTGAGTCATACCTCACAAAGGTGGGTAATTTTTCATCTTAAACATGGCTGATATCTTTTAGCTTTGACTAAATGTCCCAAAGAAATCCCACCACTAGCTTTGCATGGCTATAAATGAACCTTCACAGTTCTCTGCACTCCACTGTATTCTAGGTGTATAGGGTCATGGTAGTTCATACAGCTTTCAAATCAAACAGCTCTTTCTGATTGCTGGATCAGCTGTAGTTTCTTTCTGGGCAAGTGTCAGTTTCAGGCGACAACTTCTCCAGGGTTCGGCATGAAAAGCAAAAGTTACTTTAATGCTTTTTTGTAGCCCTCCTTTGCCACACATAGTTTTTGACTGGCTCATGAATAATCTTAGCTTTCACCAGGTATATTGCAAGTCCATAATATTTTACAGACTCCATAAATGTTCTCTAATCACCTGAATGTCATTTTATGAACATGCTCTGAAGATGTAGCTTGTCAGAGCACCGCCATTTCTGGATATATTTCTTACCGTTCAGCACCACTTAACCAGATGGCCCCCTGTAGTTTTGAAGTAGTTAATGCATCTAGAAAGTCGGCTGACTTAAGAGAGAAGGATGCTGGCTGGAGATCAGTGCGAAAGTTTCCTGAGCATAGGGTATTAAGGACGTGAAATAAATGTTAGATGAAGCAGCACTTAAATATTTCACTAACTAAATGTTGAATAATAAAATTAAAATGTGCATTATAAAAACCTTACACAATATGGTGAGTCTTATGAATACAATTTTGTACTTATTATGTGTTTCACATTGATGTGATGGGGACTTAATTGGCTCCATCAGAAATAAAACAAATCATAAGTTTTACAGTAATGAGTTTGAATCGGCATTTATATACATATCTACAATGCAGGTCAGTTATTTCTAAAAATGATCATTTTGAAATTTTGTATCTTGAAATACATCATCAAACTAAGCATGAAACTCATTAGGAAGATAGTAAAATCTAATTTAACTTCCTTCAATACTTCTTTTTTTTTTTCAATCTTATAAAAGCTAACATGCTTATCAGTTTTCTAAAGGTCTACTTTTAAAATTTAAATGAAACAAGAGAGTTACAGTCTTCACTCTATCCTTGTACCTTCCTATTGTATACATTCATTTTTAATTTAATGAGAAAATCCTTTCAAGATTTTTGTGAAAGAACACATCATTAGAGAAGATAATTAAAATTTGAAGAAAATAAATATATTTTAAGGCACTTAATAGATCTTAACATGAAGATCTTATTGCTAAATATTTTAGTGCAGAGTTTAAATTTCATAATTTTTATCTTAAAATATGTGAAAGATACTCTAAGCATATCAAAGTGAGATATTTTTACTATTTCTGATTTAAATACATGTGTTATTATTGGGCAGAACAGGATAACAAAATTATTAAATATCATTGCAGTACACAGTAGCCTTGCCAGCAGGCTTACTTCATAGATCTTCTGAAAGATAGTATGTTTTGTTATGTTTCTGAATTAATTCATTGAAGGATGATGTTTTACCTTAAAACGACTTCTTTTCCTGGATATATTTCTTGTCATTCAGCACCACTTAACCAAATTTTCAGATTTATTTATTGTTTAACATATTCTTTGGATTTGTAACAAGGGATTAAAACTACCATTGTTCTATCTTTGAATATATTCTCCATATGCCATGGAATATAAAAATGTTTAAAATCTATCTATTGAAATTTGGAATATACAATTAATTTGATGACTGTATGTGGAATTTAAAAGAAATAGGAGGGTAAATTTGCTTAATTATTATCTACTAAGACTAATGATTCAAAATCATTATGACCAATGACATGCTTTCAGTATTCAATTATACTTTTGTAATTTCTGTATTGTTTCTTCCATCCATTCATATGTTGACCAAACACTGAATTACTACTTGTATATGAATGTAATGATTAGTACCCAGAGTACAAAAATGGTAAGGATATTGATAAAAGTGATGACAGTCTACAAGTCATCTGGTTCGCTACCCTCTTGCCTGTTTCTGAAGTTAGTGGTGATAGGAGGTTTAAAATAATTAATTTACTTTGAAAATATTCATTATTCAGAGCCCATTATGAATTTACTGCTCTCCTAAACATTGGGTATGTAAAAGTAACTCATAAAACACCTGCTTGCCAAAACACTATAACCCAGAGCTCAAAAGTCAAATTAAACATTCCCATAGTAAACAATTAAGTCATAATTTATTTGGGGGGATGTTAGCAAACTTTCTGACATAGCCTCCATGAATTTCTCACTGTTCCAGGAATATAGACAGTATTCCACTGCAAGTAAAAGTTAAATGAACTATCAGAGGTTATTTGATGGCTATAACGATGTCATTTACTTCAATTGAAATGCAGCTCTAGTTTATTTAAAAGAGCATTGTGACTGCACATAGGTTTTTTGAGTAAGTAGAAGAACTGGTGAACAATGACTTTTTTATTCCTGGTATTAAAGGATGAACTCATTTCACACATGCTAGGTAAAGACTCTACCAATGAAAGATAGCTCTAGTTTTTTGTTTATTTTGTTTTAAGAAAGAGTCTCACTGTGTTGCCCAGGCTGCCCCTGAAACTGAGGTCTACCTACCTCATCTCCAGAGAAGTTAGGTCTTACCACATGCAGTTAACAACACCTTTGCCTGGCTCCTGTTGCCACAGTGATTTTGTGTCTCTTCAGGTTCATAGAGAACCCCAGTGATGATTCTTTTCCTGGTGCACGTGCTCTGCTCAACTTCAGTGCAGCAAACCCAAGAGGCTGAGTGCAGTTCATATTCATGTCTAGCTATGGCTTGTTTTCTACTTGTTGTACGTGTATGATAGCTTTCTTTCATAGGTCACTACACCTGAAACCTGCGATTGTGGTGGCAAAAGTCAGGAATGCAAGCACACCTGTTCAAAAACCATGGCAAGTTTCAGGGAGCACAAGACCCTCTAAAATATCTCTTAGATCAGAACATAGTCTTATAGTATAGGCCAAACTCAATTTGTGAGAAATGGGGCAAATATGAATATCTGCTAAAATATAGTCCAACATACCGATGTCTCCCTGAAAAATTCAAGTAATAAAATCAGCATTGTTCTTATTTGTTTACCCAGACATGGTGGTGTGCTCACTTGGGAGGCTGAGGCAGGAAGATAGCAAGTTTCAGGTCATCCTGGGTTACATAGCAAAATCTTGTCTAAAAAAAGCAAAAAAACTCCAATAATGTTGTTGTTTATTTGACTAAGATTTTGTTAAAAGCAGTGAAAAACACTCTGAGCCAACTTTATTTGCAAATAATAAAGCTTTATACTTAGAACTGTTTAGATTAAGAAAGTCATGTTGACTTAGTTCACCGCATAAAAAAAATAATGTCAATATTTTTTGGTGATACTGTTCATATTTGGCTGGAAAATTATTATAATTTCAATGACAGCCAGTGTTGTGATTCTGATTTATTTTAACAAACTATAAAATCAAACTATATTAGTAACAGAAATTGTACTTGAAAAACTAGTTTGTGCTGCAAATTAGATTGGATTTTTCTGCTGACTACTGGGAATCAAATTATATTATTTAGCATTGGTTTATTAAAGCATAATTAGAACATTATCAGTAGAAAAACACGTGCTTTAATTAAATCATTTAAATAATCATTTCTTGAGGTCTTAATAACTTTGTTTTTTCACTTCATTGTGTGTACAAAATGATTGTAAGTATATTTACTACTACCAGTTTGGCTTTCTAGGAATTCTAGCAAATTAAAAATTCTGCATTAACATTTAATAACAATATTTTCCTGCTATGTCTATATTAAATTTGTGTACAAAACTTCAACAAAACAGAAATACTAGATAATCAGAACATTTGTAGGTTATGAGAATTTCCAGTAGCAATGTGTTCTTTTTGCTTTGCATTGTATTTTTTGTCTTTAAAAAAAATAGGCTATTTTGGAAATAAACCAGTCCTAGTTTAAATCTAAAAGCTATTTACATGTGTGGAGTTTTTTACTGCCTATAAACAAAGTTTATTTTTAGTTTCATATACTTCATACTTAGAAATTGTTCAAATAAAAATCATTTTAAAGCAAATGACCATAAAAGAAACATGTTGCCCTTGTTCTCCCAACTCATAAAGTCACCACTGGGATGGAGAGGTGGAAAAGTAGTCATTGGAAATATAAATGCTTTGGTAATAATTAGTCTTTAATAAGATGCTTCAACAGACAAGAATATGAACATATTCAAGTGATAATCTTGAGGCAGTGAAAGTATAGACACGTGTTCTCAAAATTAACAAATATTCATGAGTAAAATGATTGTAGGGCTTCTGATTTTGCAAGTGTACTGATACTTATTCTTGTATTCTCAATGTGTCTTGTTATTTGAACCTATTCTGAACTCAGTGATCATTTGATTGTTTTCATTTTTCTTTTGAGTCTCTCTTGACAGGAGCACTGGTATAAACTATTTGGCCATTTCTAGTAATTCTGGCTATGTATGAGTCACTCTACTTTAGCCTTTTCTGAACTGGTTCTTCTTTTCTTCTCCCATTTTTAATTTTTTAAAATTGATTTTATTGGCATATTTTATAAATACGTTTTGATCACATTCAGCGTCAAGGGTCTGTACCATACGTGGCACATCTTGATTCTCATTTTTCCCCATTCCCCTGTCCTCCCTAAAACCTGAACCCCCTATATACACAAGCTTTGTTTCCTTTTTTTAATCATCATTTTTTTTCTCCCTTCTTTATTAGTGAACTGGTTTCTAAAGATCTTTTCTACTCAGAGACGCTGGTGGATATTTTTGAAATATTTTCCAAATTAGTCATTCTTATAGTTATGCTAATTCAATTTTAGCATGATAGTTCTTTTGGCATCAAGCCAAAGGAATTACATGAAGTATTTCTATGTGGGTTCATAAAATAAAGAGTATTTGTGTTTAGACATGGTTGGTTTGATAAACTGTCCAGTCACCAAATGGGAATGAGCTACATTTCAGCAGAGCAGGCCAGAGGGAAAAGCTCTATGTGTTCTGTGTTGATTTGACTGGACAGCAAATAATAGGTCACGTTTCATAGTTCAAGGCTATGAAGGATTCTCATGGTGACAGAAAAGCTGGACAGGAGGAGATTCTGCACTGTGCTCCAGTCACATTTAAAGATGAGGCTCGAGCAAAAATTCCAGGATTTTCCAATGTCAGGTAGAAGATTTCCGGCTGCAGACACAACACACAGGGAGCTTCAGAACTCTCTTCTCTGGCCCTGCAACCTGGGCTTTGAGAAGTATACACCTTGTTCTGTTGTCCTGAAGCACCTTCTAGGTTCGCAACAACACCAAAAATCAATTTTGAAAAACAGTAAACAAAGCAGAAGGAACAGCTTTCTAGTCACAGCATGCCTGAGATCTGAGGGGACAGGAGGAAAGGTGTGTGGAGGGAGAGAAGGGACCATACATGAAAGGACAGGAACATAAGGTGAACCACCTTTCAAGTATTTGCTCCAGGACAGTAATAGATTTCACAGACTGCCTCTTCGATACCAATTGCACAAGTAGAAATATTTTTGAAATTCTTTCTCCCAGTACTCTTCTTGTGACAATTAAGTCCAAAATAGCACAGCTGCATTCAGTTTCCACCACCGAAGTCCCATGCCTGGTATGAGGTCCCCGAGTTTGCATAGAACAAGCTCCACATGTCTTTCTTGCTCTGACAAACTCCTGCTTCAGTGCTCCAACGTCCCCTCTTTAATACAAAATGAACAAGTTGAAACCATATACTTAAATAATTGAGGGGTTTGTTCATTTATGTAAACGTTTCTAAAGCTATCATGGGAACTCTAGGATTTCAAGTCACCTGGCTTGTACGGTATAAAAACCACTGTGCAGCTTTGTATATGTCCTGAAAACAGTAAATGTGAGCTGGGGGTGGAGATCGGGGCAGCGTGCCCGCCTTGCAGGTGTGAGGCCCTGAGTTGGGTCAACAGCACCACAAAAAGAAAAGGAAAGGGAAATACAAATGATCTACTTGTTTTTAAATTGAGTAAGCTTTATGCCTTTCTAGAATTTTGGCTCGGTTGCTTGATAGACTGTAGAGAATCTTAATCTTAATTTTCTTTCTTTTGAGGATTAAAAACTTAAAATTGACATTGATCCACCAGTTCATTCTTTTCTGTTTATTAGCTGAATGTTCATAGCTTGTCTAGCCTATATCTTAATTTTCAGTATAAACTTTCAGTAGAATCTTTCATTTCATTAGCATGTGAGCAGATGTGAGTTTTATTCTTTTTCCTTTTCGTTGAACACTTCCCTCATTTGGGATTTTTCACTTGATTTAATTTAACTTTTCTTGATGGTTGATACATCTGTTGCTACCTGTATCTAGTTGTCATTTTAGTAGTTTGCCTAGAAGCTGTAACCAAAAGAGTGATATATTTTCCTGCTGTTCTTTACTTTTTGTTGAGTGGATATTAATTTTCAGGAAACAGAATTGACATGCTGTCGAAGACATTTTGCTTTTTTCAGATTTTCATCTCTGATTACTTTTTATTTATAGTTTTGGAAATATGATTAATTGAGATATAAAATATAAAAAAAGTTTTTAGAAAATTTCCATTGTTTCTGAAATGTACACTGATATAGATTATTTAAATATCATTAAAATGATCTTTGCAGAGATAAATTTTGTTACAGGAGGATAATTACTAAATATAACTTTAAAATGCAGAACTAGCCTTTGATGTCTTACAAAGTTATGCTCGCTTATCTTTTTAATCTTCATACAAATTTAAGAAGACCATGTGTTCAGGATTGTGTGCTTAATTTTGAGGGCTATCACAAAATTCAGAGACTCTCTGTTCATAAGCTACAAAGAACTGCAAAGTGATCACAATGCCTGGTGCATCTAGACAAGTTGAATGTCTGTGATGTGTGTTGTTGTTGTTGTTGATGTGTGTGTGTTCATTCTTTTCTTTTTTCAGTTCTACTATTGGTCTGAAAGTTAATATTTAAATTGGGAAAATAATAATAAAGGACATCTGTACCAGTATGCCTCCAAAGTTACAAAATATTAGAAACCATAGTAATGAAAAGATAAGTAAAATTCTTATATCCAACCTCAAATTTAAATATAACATTCTTATATGAACTCCATTATAGGACTGAATATTGCAGTTGAATGCCTACTTTTGAAAATCTGTAGGGATCATTTTATATCACTTTCACTTAAACTCTAACTTCTGGAAATTTGAATAATTTTCTCAAGTTCTATCCTCAGTAAGTATTTCAGAGATAATTCTAGTTTCTTCTGCAATATTAGGAAATATGTGGAATTGTCTATATTTGTCCTTTTGTCATACAATAATTTTAGTGTTTCTCCTGAAATGTGGAAATTCATTAAATATGAAATACATGAAAGTATTGAATATACCCATACACCTGCACCCTGGCAAATTCCAAACACATCACTTACCCTTTCCAAAACTGTCAAATGTTCTTTCTTCCCCATACTGATCAGGTCCAACTCTTCACTCACTACTCTTGTGAGGACAATTCTAGGTCTTTCCCACATCAATTAGGTTACTTTAAACATTCAGTGTCTTTTTTTTTTTTTTTTTTTAGAATTTCCATTTTTAGTTTTTTTTTTTTAATTGAAGTCTTTATTGGTACATTAAACATATGCATAATGATAGCACTCCATAATGGGTATTTGTACCTGTATAAGACACAACTTAATTCTCATTTTTTCCCATAGCCCTACCCACACTACCACCCCCATATACATAAAATTTGTTTCCTTTCTTTTTGTTATAATCTCATTATTTTTCCCCCTTCACCCTATTTTACTTTGAGTATTTTTTATTTCACAATATATAACATTCAGTGTTTTAATTTCCTGCTCAGGATTTTACATTCTTTATTGAAAAGAATGAAGTGAACATTGACTAAGAGGATATATAGTGAAATGTTTACTAGTTCCCATGGCCTAAACTCATATAAACTATGACTCTGAATTTTATTTTTTAAAGAAACCTCTAAACAATATGTTTGATAGCGTTGTGCAATTTATACATGAAATCTAATGACATAATTGCATGTATCCTTTTGTACTCTGTCTAGAAATAATCCTTTCAATAATGTCTTATCTTGTTATCTTCCATCATATTTAAAAGTAAAAGAATAGCATATAGCATACCCTTAGAAAATTGTATTTCTTGTTTTTGTTTGTTTGTTTTTGAGACAAGGTCTTCCTTTGTAGTTAAGGCTGGCCTAGAACTCACAGCAATCCTCCTGCCTCTGGAGTTACAGTATGAGCCACCATGCCTGGCATTGTGATATGTGGTTACCAAGTGCTGGGCTTATAGGTGTGAGTCACCTCTCTCAGCATTGTGGTATGTGGTTACCGCGATCCAACTCTGGACCTTGCAATTGCCAGGCAGACACAGGAACCACTAAGCTAAATTCTCAGACCAAAAATTGTACTTCTTCCAATCTCTGAAATCTAATAATTGTTCCTGCAACATGCTGTCATAGACCTATCTGACACAGTGGACAATAAACTCCATGCTCATGGAATATGAATAGAGCAAGAGTTCTTTAACAATTCTGGCTGGGCATGGTGGCAACCTGTAATCCCAGCACTTTGGGAGTCTGAGACAGGAGGATTTCAAGTTCAAAACAAGCCTGGATAACTTAGCCACTTAACAAGTACTTGTCTCAAAATAAAAATAAATTAAAGAAGTAAGGATGTAGCACATCGTGAAGGCCCTGGGTGAGATATCTAGTACTGAAAATAAAAACAAAACAACCTTTGAAAACAGAAGAGGAGGAAGGGGGAGATGATTAAAAAAAGAAAAAAATTGTATTATGTATATGTATCTACTCCCCAAGATGACTGTAAACTTCATGTCCTACAATCATAAAATATAAATATAGTAATAAAATAAGTAAAACATATAGTATAACTGTGCAATTTATTGATGATTTCAACTCAGATAAAAATAATAGTAACACAATAGAGAGCAATGAACTCCTAAAAATTTAATCAACTGATCATTTTCCACTGGCATTTATTTATTTATTTATTTATTTATTATTTTTTGAGACAGGGTCTTGCTTTGTAATTCAGCCTGGCCCTGAACTCACAGCAATCACTTTGTATCTGCCTCCCAAGTGCTGGGGTTATAGGCACGAGCCACCATGCCTGGCATTGTGGTATGTGGTTCTGATTACTAATGGGCATGAGTCTCCATGCCCAGCATTATTGTGTGTGGTTACTGCGGATCAAACCTGAGCTCTTGCACTTTCAAGACAGATGCCAGAACCATCGAGCTGAATCCCAGGCCCTCCACTGGCACATTTTATACAAAGGCTTGGCATGAGGGAATGCTTGCTCACGTGGACCTGTGCTGTGCTGTCCTCTTCAATTCTGTAGAAACCCCACTGTGTTGACAAGTAATAGCAGCAGCAAGATACTCTGCCTGAACTGTCTACGGCTTAACCAAATAAAAATGGGTTATGCACATAAATCCGGGTCAGTAGGGAACCGTCCTGTATTTCTAAGTGATGGTACGTGCTGCACATGACTTTTAAGGAAGTGGAGTCAAAGAAAGAGAGAACTATAGAATGTGGCTGGAGCTTCATACCACCCCAGGCCACAGTAACACACAAACCATGCCAAATCCTACAGTCAGTCAGCAATTCTCACATGAAACTAATATAATGAAGTCTGTGGAATATTTGAGAGTGAATGAACATTTGCTGAGTTTTAAATCTCTCTCTACCTCTTCTCTACTTTAGGAAGATGCTGTCTGATTCCTCATCTAAATCACTACATAACATCGTACAAAAAACTTCTAAATGATTTTTCTGTGTTTTAAGAAATTTACCTCAATGAACCAAAGTGATTCTTCAAATAGAAAACTTGTCGTAGCAATACAGCCACAAAGAATCCTATTTTATTTTCTGAAAAAGGTTGGAATGTGGACATTTTGTGAGTCAGCCAAGGATGTACTTACTCATTTTGACAGACTGTTGGTACCTAATGTGACCCAGGATATGGCTGCTTTTGAATATTACATCCCTTGGGGACCTCTGGTTGCATGGGAAGGCTCTGTAGACCTGTGGACTTGTGCAGGATTGTACTTCCTAAAGATTGCTGGGTTTGCTTTAATGATGGAGTCATCCAGAAAATTTAAGGTGTACAGAGCAGAGAAAGTGCCACCTTTATCTTTCAGTCCTGCACATTTAGCTCTGAACTGGTGCTAGCTAGATTTTGAATTGCTTGGCTGACATCAAATAAAATCTTCAGCTGCTGCTAGACAGCCAGTTCTAAAAGCAGACCCCGGAGCTCAGTACATCCAAAATTAGTTCTTTTCTTCCAAACCTTATTCTCCCTTTATAGTTTCCAATTTTTATTATAGATAATACTGGTCAGGCAATCATTTGCACTTAACATGAGGTATTCCATGTTTATTATTCTCTCTAATAAGTCTTATTCCAAGAAGTTACTTCCAATTCATGTCTGACTTTTATTTTATTCAGTTTCAGCCATATGCAGGTTGACTCTGAAATAAAGTACTAGATTGGCTTCCTAGACTCCCAGATCTTTTTTTTTTTTTTTCCCAATTGATAACTTTGTTTGTATCATCTTTTTAAAGCAGAACTTATACCAGGGTTCTCTAAACATATTCCAGGGATACTAGAAAAGAGGGCTTTTAACAAGTGTTGTGTGAGGGGAAAGAGAAGCTGAAGAAATTTTTCAGTACATGAGTTTATGTAATTTCAGTTGAATTGAGTTTGTTTTTTGGTTACTGCTGTTGTAATCTGTATTAGAAATTTCTTATCAGGGATCACATATACACAATTTTCTTAATCTATTTAACAAAAGAGTTTGTTTTCTTAGAAGCATTACTTTATAGAACTGGCACAGATCAAACACACGGAGATCACTCAGAGTCAAGAGTGGAATCTAGACACACTGCTGTTATGGTCAGAGATTCTATAATAGAATCCAAGTCCATTCTCCTCCCCTTTGTCTCCTTGGGTCTTTGTTCTGCTTTCCCTGCTGAACTTGTATACCACCCACTTCAGGCTTAATTCTTTTTGTGCTTTTACATAAAACTTTTTTCCAATCCATAGTTTTTCATCTTTTGGGGAAAAAAAGCTATTTATCATAAATAAGTCCCTTTTATCTATTAAAATGTATTGAGATTTCCCCATTTCTTAGATCACAGTGCATAATAATCTCTCTCAAAATGTTTCCAAAGAAGGAAGAAATAGTTCTGTATTAATGGAATGTTCACTATATATCCAACAAAGAGCTAGGTATCTAAAATGCTATTTATTTAATCATCCTATTATTTCAATGAAAAAAATTAAATTCCATTCTTTTGGGCTAAAAAGTACCAAGTCACACATGGTTTCTTCCATATATGTGATGTTTCTCTTTTTAGTTAGGAAAGCTGTAACTCAAAGCCAGAAATACCTGTCTCCCAGATTTCCTTCTGTTGAATATTACACATTATTTGTGTTTATTTATTTTGTTGTACTTAATGCATTTTACTGTGCATTATAGAGTTTTATAATTAAGAGTCATTCAGATTGGCATGTGAGCTCTGTGAAAACAGACACTGTACTCATTCACTGTGGAACTGTCTTACTAATGTACATGTTTTGCTGAATACACATTAATTTGAACTAGATCAGTGCCATTGTATTAGCTATCCATGTAATGCTTATTGGCTTCTACATAATGGATAATAGCTTTGCATTCATTCAAATTCATATTGCAGTTTCTCTAGAGTCAGGCAATATTTTGTCACACATAACATGTGTCCTCCTAGATGCCTCTTCTGGGCCTCCCTGAACCCTACTGTTTGCTCTTTAATACGTAATTGCTACAAATTCCTGGTAGGGAATTTGCTTTTACAAGAGACAATCAGACTCCATGCAAGCATACAAAAGGAGAGATTTTCTGGGACTATACCAATGTGAGAAAAATCAGAGCTTCAAACCAAGGTCAGGAGTGACCCAGAGGCAAACATATCAAATAGTTAATTGAAAAGCATTTTCTACATATGCTTTGCTCCAGGAGCAGAAGTTAAATACCCTAAAGAAAGAGTTAAGAATCAAGAATGGTTCAAAAATACATCGCTCCACTAAGCTAAGGCATGACCCTCGGCAGTTATACATTGCAGATTGTTCTCTAAATTATCATTTTGAGAGGAGTGTTTTTAAATACGTAATTTAATGTAATTGTACTCTGTGACTTATGTTGGCTGCCCCCCGGTCACTGAAAATGGGAATGTTTAATTTTTATTTTAAAAATATTGGACCTTTTCCAAGGTCAATCTTGGGATTTCAGTTTTACTTTAAATTCAAATAGTTGGCAGCTGAAGAATTTACACTGGCTCCCGCATGAACACTGCCCCTTTCTTGGCCTGTACACACAATGGGTGTCTACAGAATGATTTAGATTATAAGATGATATATTTGGTCCCATTTGAGTACTAGGAAAAATACAAATGTTTGAGATTCCCCATATTCTTTCCAAAGGCTAATGGAGTCCAGATACGCTCAAGTCTTTCAAGGTTAGAGACCACATCTCACTCTGAGCTAATCGGGCAGGATTCCAAAACCCATCACTGCTGGCCACCGACATCAAGTTTTCTGTCAGGGTCTTATCTTCACGTGCTTTATGGAGAGTCCTGATAAAGGACTTATCATTGGACTAAAGTCTACTTGTATTGCTCTTGATCTATCATAATGATCTTGCCATTGAAGAATTCCATATTCTATGGGTCATTTTTTGCTAAAATGAGACTTTTCTAGAATAGTACTATTCTGCCTTACTAGATTTTTCTCAAGTGAGAACAAGATGCTTTCTTTAATTCCTCAAAGCAAATTAAATACCAGACTTTGTTTTTGCTATCATGTTTTTTAGATTTTATGTACATTCACAGAACTGTGTTACATGAAATTTTCAAATTTCTATTCCAGAGATTTAAAGTGCTTACTTTCATCTTATTGAGTCCATTTTGTTTAATAACTGAAAAAGAATCATACAGAAAATCTTTTCAGCCTTAAAGTTACAGGGTCTGCTTCCCTGTTTCTAGAGATACTTATTAGCCTCACTTATTACTTCAATAAAACATCCTCTTATTTCTGAAGAAGTCATTTATACTTATTTCTTCTAAGGATTTATTGATGTACTTTTCCTTGAATTAAAGAAAAAATTTCCATACCCCTTCCTCACTAGATACATTTATTTGTTCCAGAAAAATGTGAATAGAGCACTGTTGACATATCCTGTTGGAGATTCAAGAGTTTGAAGACAGAGACATAGAGAGGTGTGTGGGTCAAATTGCAGTATACCAAATTACAGCTCAAAAGGAGCAGCCATGATGCTACAAGGAAAAAAAAAACTTACTGAAAAAGTTACACTGCTTTCTGCAAGATAATTGTGACTTTACTACATTGGAAAAAATGCCTAGTGTGATAACACAGGAAAAAGAGAAGGGAAAGCATGACCAAGAACAAATGCAAATGATATGTGGTGAGAAAAAGGTTAGAACATGAAAAACTGCCTAAATGAACTACTCTCAGAGAGCAAAAGAGTTGGGCAAGATGATCTTGGAAGTAGAGAAGTAGGCAGTGCTCAGTAATAGGTAAGTGATTTAATCTTTATCAATGGATAGAAAGACAAATAAAGCATGCAAGTTGAGACATCAGTTAAATAGATTTTACTGGGAAAAAATAACCATTTTAAACAGAACAGATTGAAGAGAACCTGAAACAGACCATGCTATTTAAGTTGAGCTTCTTATCTCATAAAGTCACACAATGAAGTCATGAACAAGAAGCATTTTCTGAAATGAACACAAGATCTTTCTTTTCTTAGTGACCCTCCTTCTAGAACAGTGTGTTCAAGTTGACTCCTGTACTCTGAGGTCCAGCAATCTTCATGTTCAGGTGGTTGGGTGACTCACCCAACTTGTAGGATCCTTTTAGGTGGATCTAGTCATTTCTTAGGTGTTCTGGCTGATCTTGGAGGGGTAGAACCAGAATATTTGCTATCCTCTTAGCCCAGCTATTTTGTCTTTAGCTTTAGTCTCTAAGTTTCAACTGGTGAAGACCTAGAAGGTCAGTTATACAATACTGAGATGGGAGTGGTATGTGAAAGTCCTTAATCTCATTTGGATACCAAGTATTTTCAGATATAAAAAATGACCAGAGGAGTGCCATTTTTACCATCAATAATGGTTGTCTTACACGTCAGATTCTTTTTTACTTCAAATCTTTATTGATATATTATGAACACACATCATCATCTCATTCAATAATGAGAGTTTGTACCAGAATATGACATGACTTGGTTCTCATTTTTTCCCCTTCCCCCCTGCCCTGCAACCACCCACCCCTACATACATAAGTTTTGTTTCCTTTTTTCTTTATTACTGTCACATTTTTCCCCTTGCTATTTACTCCTACACCCTCTTTCCTTTTAAATATTTTCTATTTTACAATATCAACTATACATACTACAGCTCATTTACACCTTTATTTTCTCATACCAGAGAAAAGATGTGACACTTCTGTGACCTACTTATTTCATTATGTTGATGTCCTCATAGTACATGCATCTGAGTATGAATGACTCAATCTTATCATTTTAAAAAATACTTTATTGGTACATTATGAATACACACTACCATTGCATTCAACATTGAGAGTTTGTACCAGAATATGACATGACTTGATTCTCATTTTCCCCTTTACTCCCACCCTGAAATCCCCCACTGCCTATATGTATATATATAATCTTTGCTTCCTTTTTTCTTTATTACTATCACATTCTTTTTTACCTCATTATTTACCCCTACACACTCTTCCCTTTTAAATATTTCCTATTTCACAATATCAACTATACATACTACAACTGATTTACAATTTCATTTTCTCATATCAAAAAAAGATACAATATTTACACATCTGTGACCTATTTATTTCACTTATGAGAATGTCTTCAAGGTATATCCACTTGAGTATGATTGACTCAGTCTTATCGTTTTTAATGGCAGAGTAATCCTCCATTCTATAAAAGAACCATATCTTCTTTATCCAGTCTACAGTTGATGGACATCTGAGTTGTTTCCAAGATTTAGCAATCACAAACTGAGCTGCTATAAACATGGATGCACATAGGTCACTGTGATATGAATCTTTTAATTCCTTTGTGTACATGCCTAGAAGAGCTATGGCTGGGTCAAATGGGACCTCCATTCTAGCTTTTTGAGAAATCTCCGCATGATTTCCACAGAGGTTGTGCGAGTCTACAGTCCCACCAACAGTGGAGAAGGGTTCCTTTTTCTCCACAGCCTCGCCAACATTTGTTGATGGCTAATTCTGAAATAGCAGCCATTCTATGTGGAGTGAGATGAAATGTCAGTGTTGTTTTCATCTGCATCTCTCAAATGACCAATGTTGAGCATTTCTTCCTATACTGATTAGCTGCTCTTACTTCTTCCTCTGAAAAGTGTCTGTTCATTTTAGATGCCCATTTTTGAATTGGATCTTTAAATTTTGGTGGTCTGATTTTTTTCAGCTCTGTATATATTCTAGATATTAGCCCAATCTTATCATTTTTAATGGCAGAATAGTACTCCATTCTATAAAACAACCACATGTTCTTTATCCAGTCTCCAACTGATGGACGTTTTGTTTGTTTCCAAGATTTCAGCTCAATTTTTTTATTACTAAATCACATTCTTATAGACTATCAACAGATAATAGTATAAAATTTTACATGTAGAGGGCTGGGGATTTAGCTCCGTGGTTCCAGCACCTGCTTTGCAAGTGCAAGGGCCCAGATTTGATCCCCGGTAACCACATACAACAATGCTGGGCATGGAGCCTCACTCACACCAGCAATCAGAACAATATACCACAATGACAGCAGGGAAATCACTCAGATAAGAAAACCAAAGCAAAATAGATCATGTGGCTTCTTTTTCAGTCACAGGGGGGAGTTTTGTCCAGCATTTGCCCAAATCCCAGGGGTCCTCACTTGTTATATCTATTTATATTTAAGCCAATTTAAATATAAGTTTTAAAGAATAACTCATTCCAAAATGTTAACACAGAGAAATATAAATATTAATTAAATCATACAAAAACTTTGTTATTAAATTTTGTGTCCTCTGTTTAATTTCCACGAAAGCCTCAACCCTACCAGTTTTTTACCCTCTCATGTTTTGTCTATCTCTCTAAAAGGCCTTTATAACTGATTTTCTCAAAAGAACTAGAAGTTTATATGAAGACTAAACAAAAAGAAATTGATAAAACCTCAAAAAAATCTTTTTTGAAGATGCTTCTAGTATAGTTTTTAAATGAGTTTTTGGTACATGTAAACATACATTATTTTCATATATTACTCTCATCCTTGAGAATTTGTGCCTATACATGATATATCTTTTTTTTTTTTTTTAAGGTTTTTTGAGACAGGGTCTCGCTTTGTGGTTCAGGCTAGCCCTGAGCTCAGCCTCAAACTCACATCACAATCCTCCTGCCTCTGCCTCCCGAGTGCTGGGATTACAGGCGTGAGCCACCACGCCCGGCACTGTGGTATGCGGTACTGGTTGCTGCTGGGTGTGGGTCTCCACACCCAGTACTGTTATGTGCTTACGGGGGAATCAAACCCGGGCCCTTGCGCTTGAAAGACAGGCGCTGTAACCACTGAGCTAACTCCCAGGCCCTACATGATATATCTTGATTTTTTTTTCTATTCCCCTGTCCCCCCTTGAGCTCCCAACCTCCATATACATAAGCTTTGTTTCTTTTTCTTTTTTACCTTCAATGTTTTCTTTCTTTCTTTCCCTTATTTGCTCTCCCATTCCCTTTTCTTTTTGAAGATTTCCTTCCTATTTCAAAATACCTATTGTAAAGTTTGGATTTCATTTACACTTTTAGTTTCACAACCACTGTGGAAATCAGTGTGGAGATTTCCAAAATAACTAAGATTAGATGCCTCATTTGATCTTGCTGTCCCCCTGCTGGATACATTAATGAAAGTATTAAAAGCATCGCAGCACAGCAAAATATGTATCCTCATATTTTTACTTGAGGATAAGTAGAACAGACTAGAAAATCCAGAAACAACTCTAAGTATACTGAGTTATTTCATCTTTGATAAAGGAGTCAATCACTCTCCAGGGAGGAAAGATAGCCTCTTTAACAACTGTTGCTAGAAACACTGGGTTTGAAGTTACCAAAAATCAAAGCTAGAGCCATGTCTTTCACCATGCACCACAATAAAACCAAAGTGTAAGAGACACCTAAATATTAAAAAAGAAACAATAAACCTGTTGAGAGATACGTCAGATAAAACTCTTGATGATACTGACCTAGGGAAAGATTTCATGAACAAAACCTCAACAGCATGGGAACAAGAAGAAGGACTCAATAACTCGATCTCATCTTATTAAAAAGCTTCTGTCCAACAAGAGAAACCACCAACAAAGTGAAAAGACAACTTACAAAATGGGAAAGAAGTTTTAGCAGGTGTTTCTGAGACAAAGGACTACTTCCTAGAGTATATAAAGAACTTTTAAAAATTAACCCCCAATTTAAAGACTCAATTCAAAAATAGGTATGTGAAGGAAACATATTTTTCAGATGAAGAAATAAGGGAGCTAAGAAACATGAAGACATGTTTAATATTTCTGGTCATTGGAGAGATGTAAATGAAAACACTGAGATTCCATTTCACTCCACAACGAATAGCTGCTATCATGAAATCAATCAACAACAAATGCCTGTGGGTATGGAGAGAGAAATGAACCCTTCTCCACTGTTGGTGGGAATGTAGACTAGTGGTTACACTGTGGAGATCAGTAAGGATATTCCTCAAAAAAACTAGGATTAAAGGCTCCATTTGACACTGCTATTCCCCTGGTGGGCATATACATAGAAGAATTAAAAGATTCATACCACAGAGCCATATGTGCACCCATACATATAGAATCTCAGTTTGTGATAGCTAAATCTTGGAAATAGCCTGAATGCCCATCAACTGGAGACTAAATAAAGAAAATGTGCTTTAAAAATAATAAAATGGAGTATTATTCAGTTGTAAAAATTAGAAACATTTATAGCTGACTGGATGCACAGTGAGGCCATAATCCTAAGTGAAATAAATAGAACCCACATGTGTAAATACCGTATCACTTCTCTAGTGTGGTACTTTAGTTATTGGGACAGATTAAACACATGCACACGCAAGAATGTACATAAAAAACATAAGAACCTCAGGTTTAATCTGACTACCCACTTAAATACATTTATTATGATGAATTATAA
>PVIR01006915.1:44073-63647 GCA_004026965.1 Petromus typicus
GATAGGTACATATCGCATCTTTTCTCTGGTATGAGAAAATGAAGATGTAAATGAGTCCTAGCATTGTATGTTATATATTGTGAAATAGAAAATGCTCAATGTAAAATAAGGTGAAAGGGGACAATGTTGAGATTGTAACAAAAAAGTAAGGAAACAAATTTTATGTATATGGAGGGTGGTAGGGTGGGTAGGGCTATGGGAAAAAATGAGAATTAAGTTGTGTCTTATACTGGTACAAATCCCCATTATGGAGTGCAATCATGATGTGTATATTTAATGTACCAATAAAGATTAAAAAAATAATAATATGATCTTTTCAGTTTCCAGTTTGTAACTATAAATATAAGCTAGTTGGAACTTTTTCTAGTTATATTATAACATTTTAAGGTGAATCACAGTAGAGTTTTCTTGACAGCAGTTGCACCAATAAGAGTTAGAAGGAGAAACAAAGAAGACTTATAAATGGAATCTCTGTTTTTATCCATAATAAATATAAGTTTAAGATGTGGTCTCTTTTGTAGCCATGAAGGCAAGAACTATTTTCAGAAGGATCCTCCTTTGATGACCTCTGTAAGTCATTGGAGTATCAGACATCAAAGTATGGGCCCTAAGGGTCCCTCTGTGTTAGAGTCCTTCTGTTTCTACAGGAAACTATTCCTTTGATAACCAAGGGTTTCTTATATAAATATTTCTAAAGGTACAGACCCATTAAATGTACAGTGCTGTAACTTATACTGTTTAATTTTGGGGGAGGGTCCACTTCAGGTTATGTAACAGTGTAGAAAAATACTAGACAATGATTGTTTGTTTTTTAATCTGAAGCCAAAGATTTTAAGTAAATATTCCAGGCTTGTGGAAGATGAGTTACACAAGGAGTTTTCCATTTCAAAAAAATACAGGAGAGATGGTGTCCCTGCCCATATCATTTGTTCTCTGTAATTAAGGCATCCCTTAAACTTGACCCATCCTAGCCCAGCAGCAGTGCTGGAGGTATCTGAGGAACTGGGCAAGGCCAGAAAGCCCACTCTACTGGCACATATGCACCCCTTTCGTTGAGTTACCATGGCTCATATTAACTTCATACTGGCTTTTTCTTTCACAGTCCTCAGTATATTTCTCAGTATTGAATTGCATTGCTGTCCTGACCATTCACTCCAGAGAGAAACTATTAAGACAGAGGCACTCCCATGGAGACCAGGGACTATGGCTATCAGCTTCCTGATTAGCTGTTTTATCTAAAGCTGCTGCAAGCAGAAAAAGAACTGAGACTGCTTTCTGTTTTACCAGTGAAATAATCTGTGCTGTAATGACACCATACCAAGAACCAATTAGTATACCCTGCCCACGTGTTATTTCTGAAAAGGACAGAGGGGAAGGGTTAGAAGAGTGCTTTTTCCTTTGATGTGAAACACCTAACACTGCATGCAAGTTACTAGAACTGTATCTGTGGATCTCATCACACTTTCCTCACAACCCAAGGGCAGAAACACAACTGGGACTAAAAGTTTCCTTAGGGTGACTCTCTAGTCTTTAGAAAAATAAGCTTCCAAAGAAAGAGGAAGAAAATAAAAACGCAGCAGGTGAAAGTTGGACTTGAGAGGCTGTAGCAGTAAAAATGATTTGTTCTCCAAATCTGTACTATCATCAGGGAAGTAACAGGAAAGGCATCGGGCTCAAAGGATATCCAATAAAAACAAAAACAAAAACTAAAACACAGTCTAAATCCTATCTGTCTCCTAAATGGAAATAAGGTCAAGAACACAGAAGAGAGGAAAAATTTTCCCACTGAGACCTTACTTTCTATATTTTAATCTAGGCCTTGGTAAGATTTCTACATATGAAACAATTAATTCTATACAAATTAAGTTTATTCTAGATAGGTAGAGGTTATAATATTTTCTGAGTCAAGTAAAATTCACTTTGCCAGTTTTTTTCCTAAACTTTAAGTCAGAATTAGAAATCCAGGCTGTAAATAAACCCATAGAGGAAATAGATCTTATAAATATAGATGATATTGTCTAGGAAAATTCAATGCAGTGATATAAGAACTGGATCTATAATGAATACTGAGAAAAACACTCAACATGCAGTTTCCAGTTATTGAAATAAAGTTGAAGAAATAGCTAAACATTTAGGTGAAGTGAAGTTTTTCACCTTTCTCCAAGAAAAAGTCTACTAACCCATCTTTCTGTTATCTATCTATCCAAACAGTTGTATTGTATATACAATGTTCAAGGGAATTCTCTAAGGTCTTTACAAACATTTTCTCAATTACTTTTGAAATAGCACCTTCCTGTATTCTACTCTTGTCTCCCTCTTCCAAAATTAAAAGTTTTAATTATCAAAGTATCTCTATTTTAGACAGAATGATTATGTTAACTAGAGAAAGCAAACTACTACAAGAAACATATATGTCTCTCTTCTGTTTAGCTAATTCCTATCTGGTTACAACATTCATTAAAGGTAGACCCATTATGGTAAATAGGGGTTTCCACTGAAGAGTTATTCAGATACATGCTTCTTGCCTCTCTCCATGTTGATGGAGTCCTCTTAATTCTATTAGTGGCTAAGAATTGGAAAGCTGGTCACACAATAGGTTTTAATGGCACTGACATGAGAATAAGTTGCATTTCCGCCTGTTCTCCCAGTGACAGAAGTTCAAAAACATGGCTATCCAAATACAAGAGTGCCCAGGAGAAGTAGTCTCTAGATGCACAGAAAAAAGGTATCAAGTTTTGATGGTTATCTTTACCTAAGTTGAAGAATTGACAAAAGTATAGTTTCTTGTTTGTGTTTTTCTTAAAGCAAACAGTTGTGTTATCGTGGAAACCAATTTACCACATAAAGGGATCCGCCCAGCATGTTCCACTATATAGAGAAAATAGAAAGCAAATATTCATGTCCTTAGTATAGGAACTTCTTTCCTCTAGTATCTCAAATAATAATATGGTTATCCCTTTGAAATTAGTTCAGGTTCTTAGAGAATAAATGAAAGAAACAAGTTTAAACAGGAGAGTCTATTTACTTCAAAGTTTGTTTACTTTCTGAATGAGCCCTTGGGAGGTAAGTACTCAGTAGCTGGAGGATGAATTTCATTTTCCAGAGCAATAGTCCATTCTTTTCTGCCTACTACTTGCTATGCAAATTTAACCACTACCAGGAGGCTCTTTCTGTATGCCTGATAGCTTGCCTTAAGCCCAGAAGTGGTGTAGTGGAGAGCCACCCCATGCCTTGTCCCATTTAGCAGCATGAATGTATACTGGTTTATTTGTTGCTCAAGCTTCTACATAGAGTACTCACAAGAAGAAATAGTACTGTTAACTTACACTACACATTTTTGCTCATCACAACTTTTCAGTCCTCATGATCCTTAATGAATGTGGACACTGGAGTCCTCAACAGATAAAAGTGCCTAAAGGATTGGCTGTCTCTGTCTCCTGAGTTGTCTTCATCGAGACATCCTTATTCTAGGGAATACAGCATATATCTGAGCAAGAGAGAAAAGGGTAACCATTAGCTCTCTTCATAATGTTAAAATATCTTAGAAAATAAAAGTTTATTTTTAATGTGAAATGTATGATTAGAGTTAGCTGTGCTTCTATAGAAGAAAAGACTGGAGATCAGAAACTGGGCCAGTGAGCAAAAATCTATGGCACAGTGTTGAAACCATCACAGGTAAATGCCTTAATATTGATCTCTTATATGGGTTTGAAGAGCTGTCATGAAGATCTATTGACTTATGTGGCTAGAGATGAAGGTTACAGATACTTTTTCCAGATTGTTTTTCTCCACATAACGTCTTACAAAAATATAGCTCGACTTGTTTTGAAAGACCCATTAGAAAGAAAATGTATTTTCCAAGATTTGATACATAGACTCACTAGGCTCAATATTTGATCTCATTTCTGAATTGTATATAGGTTTATTGAAACAGACCAAGACAAAGAAGTGTAAATGCAAGTTAGATAAATTTAAGTGTGGGAAATAGTATTGACTCACAGGAGCATGGACATTGAGTTACTTAGGGAAATCTAGGAGTTAAGCACCTTTTCATTTCCTGTAGGATGGGAGAACAAAGAAGCAGCAATATGTAGTTATAACCTGACTTCCTTATGTTGGCTGCAACATATATATATATATATATATATATATATATATATATATATATATATATATATATATATGTTCTATTACTATATATGATTATTACATTCATATGTACAATTTTTAGTTGTCACTTTACTTTAACAAAACAGAGAGTAGAAAAAAGAATGTAACTTTGCCTTTCTTCTCTAAAGAGATATTCTAGAAAATGTGTACATAAATCATATTTGTTGCCAATCAAATTACAAATAAATATCACTGAGTGGCTTTGAAATTTCAATTTCTAAATAAAATTAACATTGAATAATATGAAATACAAAATTTAAAAATATAAACAAATTTTGAAAGTCAATGAGAAACATAAACTAAAAAGATGACAATAAAAAGACTGATAATTCATTTGATGATATTTTCCTGGATTACTACAAAGTATTTGTACATATCTTGTATATATATATATATATATATATATATATATATATATATATATCTTGTAAGACCCCATAAAACACAATGAGAGTCTTTGGAGATTTGTGGCAGAGGCTGTGTGGGTACTTGCAGCACCTAGATGTCAGGGGCTTCTTCTGACATTGGCTCCACCCAGTTATGAACTCTAGCGATAGAGGGCTGGCTTATGGAGTAAGGTCAAGGACGATGGCTGCCAATAGTGATGAGTATCCTGGACACAAGAAGGTCAAGGTGAAAAATAAAGATGTCAGCACCTTGTTTCTCTAAAGAGAGAGACCTGGCTCTTCTATGGTATACTTTATTTATCCAAATATGATTTGTCCCTGATTATTTAAATTTTTGCCATAAAACTGACAATCATAGTCATGTTAAAGTGCTTATATAAAAATTAGATGTTTAAATGTTAGTATGTATTGTCTGAAAGAAGAAAGATATTTAAAAATTATGTAAAATATTCTACCTTGTTAGTTTTCAAGAATGTGCGTGTACCATGGTGGTGCATTGTTTTAACTCTTTTGAGAAGATACTTAAAATGGGGATACTTGGGTTGAATGGTATGAACCTCAACTGCACAAGAAAGACTGTCAAGAATAAAGAAGGATAAGTATATTAAAATGAAAAGCATCTGCACACCAAAACAAGCAATAAAGTAAAGAGACAACTAATGGAATGGGAACATTTTTGCTAGTTATTCCCCTGAGAGAAGACTGTTATCTAAAATTTACAAAGAACTCGAAATCAGACCTCCCAAAATGAAAAGCCCAATCAGAAAATATAAAAGGAATAGATGCCTCTCAAAAGAAATACAAGTGGCCAGTAAGTTCGTAGAACATGCTCAGCATCTCTGTTCATCAGAGAATTGCATGTTGAAACAACACTGAGATTTCACTTTACTCCAGACAAATGGCTATAATTTTAAAAAAGAGAATTAAAAATGCTGGTGAGGGTACAGAGAAAAAGGGGTACATTCTACACAGTTGATGGAAATGTAAGCTGCTACAACCACTATACAAGCCAGTAGGTACTTCTTTTGAGATACTCATTTCAAAAAATAATATTCATTATTTTTGAAATATTCATTTCAATATCTATTATTTCATTGGATATTTTATTATGGGGTAGTCTGATTTTTTTCATTCCTAATATGTTCTTCATATTATTCTTCTTTCTAAGGAGCAGGTGAAAAATTTTTTTCCCATTCAACAGATTGTCTCTTTGCTCTGTTAGTTGTCTCCTTCACTGTGTAGATACTTTTTAAATTTGATATAGTCCTATTTTTTTATTATTGGAGGCATTTCTTGTGCAATTGGGATTTTTTTTTAGAATATTCTGACTATGTATTCAAGAGTTTTACCAATTTTTTCCTGTTTGCAGATTCAGTGGTTCTGTTTTTCTGCATATTTGATTCATTTTGATTTGATGTACTTGGATTGCAAGGTACAAGAGATAGATCTAGATTCATACTTGTACACATGGGTAACCAGTTTTCTCAGCACTGGAGTACTTACAGTCTCCTTGTTGAGAACTGTGTGTCTGAAGGTGCACCGTGTTGTTTCTGCGCCCTCTGTTCTGCTTCCTTGGTCAGTAGGTCTGTTTTGTATTGATACTGTGCCATTTTTATTGCTGTAGAATTGTAATATCATTTGAAATGCATTATTGTGATACTTCCTGCCTTGCTCTTGTTGTCCAAGATTGTCCTCACTATTCTGGGTCTCTTCTGGTTTCACATAAAAAATCGTTTTTTGCTTGTGTTCTGTGAAGAATGATGTTGGTATTTTTATTAAGATTGCATTATGTCTATATATATTTTTTATAATCTAGACATTTTGACAATATTGTTTTTATTTATCCAGTTATCCATTCATACCCATGTTTATAATGTTTATACCTGCACATTCATGACAGCTAATTCTGGGTAGCAGCCTACATATCCATCAACAGATGTATGAATAAGTGAAATGAAATATATGTGTATTATATACATATATTATAATATTGTGTACACACATATGTAATTTTCTTTGCCATGAAAAGAACATAAATTTCACAAATTTCATAAATTTCATAAATTTCAAATGTCTTACTTATGAAAATTTAAATCCCTAACCTTGCTGTCCTCTTTTTGTTTGACTGTAGCTCACTCTGGGCCCGATTTAGATCTTCGTTCTCAAAATGCTTCTGTGGCCTCATGTTGCATGCATTGAGTTTATATGCCACAACTGTTAATTCACAGGTCTAACTTCAAAAATCATCATATTTATGTCACTGTTTCTCAGGAGTGGGTCCTGCAGTCTTTCGTTTGTGGTCTGTGATGTGGTTCGGATAAGATGTTTCCTAAGACTCCTGTTCTGGGGATTTGATCTCCAACACAGCAGTGTGTGGAGGTTGGGCTGTTAGGGAATGATTCGCTGTGAAGACTGTCGCCTCCCCAATGACTGCCACTCCATCTGTGAGTCCTTAGCTCAGTAGACAGATTAGGTACTGGGAGTTTCCAAGGCCATGGCTGTTTTGTTGCTAACCCGTTTGAAGGTTCCCTCCTCTTCTCCTTCCTGGTCCTCATAATGTGAGCAGCTTCCCTGTTGTCTGCCCTCCCACCATGGGGTACTGTCTCCCTTCAGGCCTAAAACAGTGAAATCACCCGTTAGGGGTTGGAACCCAAATAAAGCTATTATTTCCTAAGACTTTTTCAGATTTGTGGCCACAGTGAGATAAACAGTTGACTGTTTTCATCTGTTCAGCTTTTCTGGACCTTCCTCTCCTTGCGCCTTCACAGGTGGACTAAAGACCTTGCTCATTCATTTCATTCAGGACCATAACGTGCTGCACCAATACATGAATCAGATTTCAGGGTCAGGGAAGGACCGCGCTTCCTCCAGATCGATGTCCAGTGTCATGGTCATGCTCTACCTGGGCTCCTGTGTTATGTTTCCTGAGTCACTTGACTAAAGAAAATAAGAAATTGAAATTTCAAAGCCACTCAGTGATATTTATTTGTAATTTGATTGGCAACAAATATGATTTATATACACATTTTCTAGAATATCTCTTTAGAGAAGAAAGGCAAAGTTATATTCTTTCTTCTACTCTCTGTTTTGTTAAAGTAAAGTGACAACTAAAAATTGTAAATATTTGAAGTATATTTCCTCTCATTTTAATTTATTTATGAACTGAAATGATCGACAAACTCCAGATCACAAGCTAATTAGCATATCCATCACCTCTCATAATTAGTTTTACTTATTTAGTGGTAAGGACAGCTAAAATTGTCTCTTGGGAAATTATTAGTACAAAATACAATATATTAAATCTTCAATTGGTTTTTTAAATATTGTTTATGTGTACTTTGACATATTTTTTTGTATAAAGATTAATTTTTATTTTACCTGACTACAAAAGATCTACCATGTCTGTTTAGAATTCTGTGAGGTAAAATTTCCTTACTATTGTTAATTTTAAAATAGATGATTAAATTCTCACATATCTTTGGTTACTACCTTTCTAGTTATGCTCATTTTATCATCTAACCTGGTGCAGATGGTCCATGAGGTCTCTAACAAGAGAACAATGACACAAAAATGAAAATCTGTGTTATGAACAGGTCTTATATCAGCCCTTTCTGGTTAATTCTCCCTCTGTTTCCATGCCTGACTCATCCTGACTGAATCAATCAAAAAGCTATTACTTTCATATATGCATGTGTCGCTTTCAAAATCAATAAAAGCACTGCTCATTTTTAATGTGCAATATATTACAAGAATGAAAATTCCCATTTACTTGAGCTAGAAATTTTCTTGAAAAGTACAGTATTTGAAAAACTCTCCTTGAAAATATATACATATGTAAAATTTAACATAGTCTTTGTGTTTCATCTCACAATTTTTATCAGAAATAACGTGTGTGTGTGTGTGTGTGTGTGTGTGTGTGTGTGTGTAGATAGCTTTGTAGGAATCATTGCTCATCATCTATCTCAACGATAAGACACTGAATGCATCAACACTGTTAATAAAATTCTAGCCACAACCCATAATTCTGCATTAAAAATTGCATTAACTGTCCAAAAGTGCCTCTGGCAAAAATTATACTTAGTTCTTCATTGGAACATTGAAAACATCTAACTGCATAATTGTGAAATAAACTTCATTCATTACTAAGACTAAGTAGAAGTTCTGTCTTGTGTTTGAGAATGATTAATTAGATTTAACATCTGTGTGCAGAAACGTGATTGCTGACATGCTTTAATCATTGCCTAACCCCACTCCTGCTATAATCATTCATGCTGTGATAGCAAACTTGAGACAATGATCAAAATCAACTGATGTGTACGATTCATTTATACTCCTTGGTTTATTTCATTTGAAAATGTACAATATTGATACAAAAGCTATAATTATATATAGAAAACAACTTTTTCATTCACAGATATCTGACCTCAGATTATACCAGTTAAGTGAATATAATATAATGTGCTCTGTTACTTTGTCATTTTTGACAAAACTTTACTGTTTTACTGAAATTTTTCAACTGATCATCCGTGAACCTTCTGTACTGTTTCTGTGAGTGGTACCATAGTGTCATGGAAGAGAAGCTTTGGATCATTAAAAGTTGACAGTTTTCAGTGTAGTATATGTGTTTAGTGTAAGATAGAATTGAGTCTGGTACGTGGCTGATGGATGAATTTTTGCCAAATGATGGATAGCTGTTCATTCTCTTAATGGCATTTCATCTATCAACGATTCTTGATATGGTTGATCACAAATTGCTGACTCAATTTTGGTGGATTAATTGAGGGGAAAGTAATACCTGCTTGAAGTTTCACTAATACAAGTTTTTCCCTCCAGGGAGAAGGATGGATTATAGTATTTGTTGAGATTCCTTTTGATGTGAGTTCTTTACTCTCAAATTTCTTGTTCTGTCAACCATATCTCTTCTATATTAGCTGAAATAGAGACTTACATTCTTAAATTATTTCTACATGACATAGAAAATTTATGACAAGCTTGTTCCTTCTAGTAAGTTATAAAAATAAGTAAGTTTAAAAAAAACAGACAGTGAAATTGATTTCTGGTGATTTGTAGTAGGGCGAGCTCAATATATTCCATACAACATGTTAATACAATTAAACTTAAAAAGAATAACTGAGGAATCTGAAAAATAAATAAATATTGAGAGATTTTGAACATTAGTCAAAATTTGGAATACAACCCTGCACTGGTATGAGTTTCTATTATAATTTTCTTAGTCAAAAAATCACCACCACCAAAACAAAAATAATTCAAAAACCTCATGACAGATATTGAGTAGATCCAGAGGATAAAATTAACATTGAATAATATGAAATACAAAATTTAAAAAATAAACAAATTTTGAAAGTCAATGAAAAACATAAACTAAAAAGATGACAATAAAAAGACTGATAATTCATTTGATGATATTTTCCTGGATTAAACTTGTTTTTTAACTTTAAATAGTTTTGAATCAATGATTTTGGTTTATTTTTTATGTATTTATAATTTGGTCTTACATATTTTCTTATAGTCATATATTTATAATATATTTACATTACTTTCTATATTGTTATAAAATATTTTATATCATTAAATTTTCATTAATTTTTAACACTAGAACAGAAACATATTCTAATCATCACTTTAAACTTTTACCTTCAATTAAATTTCTTCCCATTCCATTAGATGATATGTAATCGTTCTAAACCATGAGTTGCAGTAAAGTTAGACTTTTATTACTCTTATTTTTTTCTCTCCTCCTAAACTATTTGATTTTTATAGCAATTTTTTTTTTTTTTTGAAACAAGGTCTTGCTTGTAGTTTATCCTGGTCCTCAACTCAGCCTTGAATGCAGCAATCCTCCTGCCTCTGCCTTCTTTCTGAGTTCTAGAATTACAGGCCACCATGCCAAGCTCAGTAAAATATTTCCTAAAATGTGCTTTTGTACTCTTTAATTTGTTTATGTTACCATTGGGGGCTAATTCCTATTTTCAAGTTTATTTCATTTTCTATTGTTCTAGCTGAGTCATTTGCATGCTGGTAGAATCCTCAGTAAAATGTTCACATTGTCAATCCCATACTTCCGCAGATCTACAGAGGAAGGTCTCTGATGCTCACTTCCTCTCTTCTCTGCAACATTCATCTCCTCAGCACCAGAGGGACCAGAATCGCTCTGTGGTGTGTTCTTCCAGGAGACGTGTAAACAGAGATCCCAAATTTAGGCTTGTTCCTAGCAGGAGGCCTGGCAGTGGATAGACAGCTTGTGAAAATAAATATAAACTCATTGACCTCTCCTTTCTCTTTTGACGATCTAGCATCTTCCCCAGATTCTGGTGTTAAATTTTTTTCTGGAAAATAGGCCTAATTGATTTTGTTATTTTTTTTCAATGAATAAGCAATCTCCTCTTTATTTTAGCTCCCAAACCATATTTTCTTAATTTGGGTATGGGACAGTTTCCAGCTCATGCTCTATGCTCCTTTTATTTGCCACAGCTCTGCCCACAAGTGACATGGCTCTTACTTTCCAAAATGACTCCCTCGCTCTCAGGAGTTCCGTTTTGTTTTGCTGTCTGTGAATTCTATTGCTGAGCCCCAAAGAACAATGAGGGGGTTGGTCTCTTTCCTGTCTTTTTGAGGACTTGGGTCCTGTTGCCATGTAGTGCTGGTCCAGCATTTCTGACTCTGAACTTTTCTATTCTTAGGTTTATTTATTTACTTGAGTTTCTAATGACCCATGAGCAGTAAGACATCTTGCCTCCTTAACCTTGATGCTACTGAAGCCTGATTCCCCAGCTACCTCTCACTCAGGGAAGTGCTCAGTATTGACTCGTGATATAACTTGGAATTGGGAGTCTTTTTTTAATGATTTTAATGACAATGACACTTGCAATTTTAAAAGAAACTTTTTCTTCCTGTGAGAAATAAGGATACTCATATTAAGGTGATATGATGGAACTATGCAGATCTTTGTACATGTTTGAATGAGAAGGATCTAACATCGAAATTCACCATAAACATGTATATTTCTACCACTACTCCTAAAAATTTTAGATAGCTCTCTATTTTAGGTCTTATTTCCAATGCAATTCTGCAAAAAACAATTTTTTAAAATAATAAAATTATCTTGGATAGGGCCGGGGAGTTAGCTCAGTGGTTCCAGCGCCTGGTTTGCAAGTGCAAGGACCCAGATTCGATCCCCAGTAATCACATACAGTACTGGGCGTGGAGACTCACGCCCAGCAGCAACCAGTACCACATACCACAGTGCCCGTGAGTGGTGGCTCACGCCTATAATACCAGCAATCGGGAGGCAGAGGCAGGAGGATTGCTGTGATGTGAGTTTGAGGCTGAGCTCAGGGCCAGCCTGAACCACAAAGCAAGACCCTGTCTCAAAAGAACATATATATATATATATATATATATCTTGGATATTTTTTCAAGGACGATCCAAACTCTTCAAAATGTGTTGTTGTTGCTGTTGTTGTGGCTGTTGCTGTTGTTGTTCTTTTTTGAAGAATGCTTTTCTGAAACATGAACACGTTCTGCCGGTCGTTCTTCATTTAAACTACAGAATTCCGGGCAGCGTTGACGAATCTGGGGAGCGAACAGCAGATGTCGCTGTTGGATGAAATGAGCCATTCTTTGAATTTCTCTTTAGAGCACGCTTTTGCAGAGTCCAAATCCTGGGTTTACTGATAAAGAGCAAGAAGAGAAAAGAAAATTAAACTCAAACCTTTGAGTCACTTTCACAACTTGACCACCATAGGGCATAGTATGTAAGTTAGCTTTGCAAATTAACTGAACTTTTCATTTGAACCCAAAGCTTTTCCTCCCTAGGAGATATGATGGAACATTACTGGTGATAGTAGACTTTTGAATTCCTATGCTGCTGTATGTTACCAACCTTTTTGACACATACCTCCAAGTTTAACTCTACCAGGAGTCTGTCAGTGCAGATAGTACTTTTGTAGCCAGCTTGGTGATGCCTCCCGTAAAGAGGGCTCTTGTGAATAAAATGTAGAGTTGAACAAGGTCACAATAGTTTATTTCAGCATACTCATTTTCATAAAATTCACCTCCTAAACTTTTTACTCTGCAGTGTCACACTTTGAAGTACCCACAGCTCAATCTTTCCTCACATGGAGGACTCAGATCTGGATACTTTTAACTTTCAGACAGGCTTTATTCCATGGGAAAAGTACACAACACATTTTCCTAATGCTTCTGTGAGACTTAGACTCTCACTTGTCTATTCTATCCTGCTGATTTATCCTGCAGAATTTTCAAATAATTTCTCACTTTCTGGGAAAGAAATCCTTCTGGGTTGCACCATATGTCAAACTGCTATATTTTTACTAATTAATTATGTTTCATTTGGGTTTCTAATTTTTTACTTCACAATTTATTTCTACTCAACTCTTTTGTAGCAATCTCTTCATAGAAGAAAAACCAAAGTAGCATGGCAATTTAATCTCAATTTCAGCATCCGTCAATGAATGAACTTATGCAGTGTTTGCTGCACAACGTGCCAGTTCGACAGTTCAGAGCAGGAGTGAGGAAAGTGGCAGATAGATTTCCATCCTCTTCATCTGACAGTTTTTGAAATTTTCTTTTACTTAATGAAATGTAATGGACTTCTGTCACTGATTCTGCATTTGTTCTCTGCCAGATGGGGAGAAATCATGGAGGCCGGGGATTTTGTCTGTCCCTAACCGTGACCACAGTGCTTGACTTAGAGTAAGGGCTCAGGAGTTCTGGGATAAACAGAAGGATGGTTGAATTGATACAGTGGAAATCTGATGTTTATTCCTGGAATTATTAGTTTCCACTGATGGTTTTAGGGTAATAACATCCAGCAAATGAAAATATCATGTTTGTTAAAGAACTGATACTGATTAATTGCTGTACCACAGTGGGTATTCATTCACTTAATAAATGAATACTTGCTAAACAATACTATATGCTAGGCATCATTTTGAGTTGGGAATACATCACTGAATCTCTTGTGGAGTTCATTTTTTAATTGGGCATGGGAGGATTCAATGAAAACTTTGTGGCTTTGTTTTATTTTTAACAATATGATATTCTTCAATGGAATTGTTTCTTCCAGATGGATTGCTTCTTTTTGTCTTTGTATGAAGGATCAAACCCGGGGCCTCACATGTGGTAGTATTCCACGACTGAGCTACATCCCTAGGCCTATATAATTTTTTTTTAGTGATAACAAAAATATTCTATAATATATCAGTATCTATGTTAGGGAACAATAAAATAAATGTTATTTTAATAATATAATTATTTAGTTAGCCAGGATTTTTCTCTGGTGATTACGTTTTGGCCAGTCTGCCTGGTTGAAATGATCTGACAGGTCTTATATTTGAATCTCTATTAAACTGGAATCTATTGTAGTTATGATGTATTACATACTAGGGAGAAAGTAAAGCTATAAAGGTAATGCAAATTTTCCACACAGTGGCATTGTAGTATATCTTGTTAGTATACATGTCAGCTATGTTTTGGTTTTTCTTCCTTATATAGTTATTGTTATCTAGGGGGGACATATGGTATGTCAATGGTATAGCTTATTAGGCTATTTGAGGAAGAAATATTAATAATGTGCACCAGATGGTAATTAGCTCTGTAAGAGAAAAATTATTCCCAGGTATTTACCAGGTATTTTCTGTTTCTGATACTCATATGTAACTCAAAGTACATCTGTAAACACCATTTTAAATCCCAACGTTTGATCTCTGAAAATCTTCTGTATGCTGCTACACGTTAGGTTGACATTGACTGCCACAATTTTTAGCTCTAAAAATCCACTTAAGGATAGAATAAGAATAAACTCAAATTAGTTTGTTTCTTGCATTCAGATTTTTCAAGAATCTAATACACCTACAAGTTTAACCTAGCAATATCTTTCATTTGTGTGCATTCAATGAAATCCTAGCTATTATATATGCCTTATAATTATAGACAGCTGATTCCTAACTATGAAAATCAACAGTCAAGCATTGGAAAAGGAAAGCAAATGTCTAAAACATAGTGGACTTTTGACTTATAAACTCAGTTCATTTGCAAGGGTTGATTTTAACTCCATTTGGTTCTAAGTGCGAAATACTAGAAATTCCCAGATTGTAGTTGGAATTTCCCTATTGTTTAATGTATCAGAAACACCCATAGTTTTCATATTCACAAAAATGTTATTAAATGCACATCATTTCCTAACAACAACAATTCCATACTCTATTCACCATTCAAGTTGACATCTTTGGCTTGCAGGAAGGGAAGATGAAATGGAAGGTGCTTATCATTTAGAAGAAGAGACACTTCCCATAAGAACATTAGGACCCTGGATCTCTGGTGTTCTTTCTCTCCTTGAAAGAGTCTGTAGGACCTGCTTCTGGCTCACTATGTCTCGACCTTTTTAGGACTAAAAGTTGGTCTAAGTGGCGGTTGATTGTAGGCTGATATCTTGACCCATCCCAAGAAGGAGAGGCATGGAGATAGGACACAGACTTTGGGATGATTTGAGAGAATCACTTCCATATTTACTGAGCAGGGCTGTTACTTTTATACATGCAGTCAAGAACAGGCACAGGCAAGGCTCTACATGTAACCTGTTGATTGGCTGAGGCCCAAAGAGTCAGGACATAGACTGATCAACAGGCGATCTGAGCTTGACCAGTCTCAAGGCTCTACACACCAATGGGCATGTGTGTGTAATGCCTTCTTTATTGTCCTATAGTTAGCTACCAGACTGTAGTGCGGCTTACATTACTCAGCAACTTCAACATCACCTATATCTACAGTTCTTTCTGTCTTTTCTTTTGCATCATTCCATAGTATGACATAATATTCTCATTAGGCAAGTGAATGCAGTAATTGGTTTTGTCTGTCTAGGTGGGATCTTTTCTAAGAATATTTGTAGTTTTTTCAGGGTTTCCTTTATTTCCAAAGAGAACTTTGCTACCCTGATTGTTGATACTCCCCCTTCTCTTCAGAAAGCTCAACTGCCATTCTCTGTTGCTCCACCAGAAGTTGTTGAAGTTCCTCTGAAGATCATTCCATTGAATGTTCCTCCACCTCTTCTTCAAAGTCTACACACCTACATCTAGCTGCAAGACTCAATGTCTCCTGTAGTGACAGTGTCACAACCACAGGGTAAATTGAAGGATCAGACGCCTTCCTCTACACAGCCTTTGCCATCTCTCTCCTGTATAATTTTTGGCCATGCTTTTCTTTCACACAGATTTCAGGGTTCATAGAGAGACACTTGGCCCTGGATTTTTCAATGAATCTTACCCAGGACAGAGTGAATAATATTTCTTCAAGAACTATTTAAGGATTAAATCTGCATCGGAGACCATCTGGAAGCACTTCAGGGACATTTCCTTGTTGTATTGCTTCTTTAAGTTAGTTATACCCTGCTGGTTCATAGGCTACAGTAGAAAAGCTAAGTTAGGTGGGAGGAACTCAACTGAGAGTAATGGAAATTCATCAGCCAATTCTTCCAAATCTTGTGGGTGAGCAGGAACATTGGCTAGAATGGGGAGAGACTGAGTGGTGAAACTTTGTCCTGTATATACTTCTTCACAGGAGGACAGTCAAGGAAAGGTATTTTTGCTACATTACATTTTTACATGACTCCCTAATCTGTTCTTCATGATTTTACACTTTCTGAACCCTGTCGGGGTCTCAAGGTGGTAAACCAAGAGAGGCCTTATCTTACTGACACTACTCTTAATAGCAATAGCAATAAGTTCAGCTTATCCTTCATAGGCTTGTGTCTTGGCATTTTCTTCCTTCCTGGGTAATGTATGTTCTTCTGGGCACTTTGTTCCAGGAGAGGCCAGTTTTATTCCCACTGAAAATTTGATGAGAGCAAAAGGCATTTCTCTGTGACATCATGTTGAAACAGTGTGTGTAATTTTAGCAGCTCATTTATCAGCACTGGCTGCTTCATCATGCCCAGTTATACTATTATTCCTAGTTCTCACTTTAACATTGTGAAACCACCCCTTACTAGAACAAAATGTTTCACCATTATCATTCATTGATGGATTGATTAGGCTTTTCAAGATCTGCATTTATATCCTTAGCTGTTTCATGAATTACAGACTCAAAACTGTAACTTCCCATCTGCCTTTCATTTATCCACATTACTAATAGCTTCTCTACCTCTCCTGTTAATTCTGACTTAGTAAATTGAAAAACATCTTTAGCTAGCACTAACTTCTTTATACAAGACTTTTCTCTGTAAGATTGTTAAGATGGTAGATTTCAACATACTGTATGTATTAGTGAGATTGGTCACATAAACATCACCCTCTTATTTCTCTATAATTTCCTTCTTTAATTGTGATTTTTTTTTCTTCTTAAATCTCCCTTCCTTCCTTAGCTTATTTTCTAACTTTTTGGGACAATATTGATGGCAGTGATTGTAGTAACTATCTACAGCACTAACTGAATCACATCCACAAATATATACCTCTGGGCTTGGATTGACACTTACATATGCTTTCCTGATATTGAAGTCTTCATTTACAACTGCACAAGAGGCTGGCATTTGGGTCTTAACTCAAGAATTTGGTCTTATGTTGAAACTAAAATTATAGCTGTGATCCATGTTGATCCTGTGTGGGGCACAGTCTGTAACTCTAAGGTCCATGTACAAAGTCTACGGCAAAAACTGACCTACAGAGATGCTCAATAAAATAATTGTAAAATAAAAAAATAAAGAAAATACCTTTGGATATTTTGCTGGTTTAAAAGATACATTCATATGGCATAAACAAGCTGAAATATTCTGTAAACAATAGCTGGTCATAACTGTAGTAGGAGTTAGCAGGGACGAACGCAATAGTGAATGGTTTTGGAACAGTGAATAGCCACAGGAAAGCAAATATCAAATGAAATGTTTAGTAGAATCCTTTAAATGATTACATTTGATGTACTCATTTGGTGTGTAAAAATGGGAAGGCTAAATGCCTTGAAGCTAATGTCAGATATAACAGTATAATTCAGAAGTCACTCTACATAATATAATGTAAAATTAATATGAATGCATGGTTAGAAATGTTACATTCATTTTGAGGTAGAGAGAAAATAAGGCTGTGCTTTTTTATTGTAAATTGATGTTATCTTTATTATAATAGATTCTTATGATGTTTCCAAACTTTCACTTTCTATTGGACAATAGGAACTTCTTTAGTTCCCCAGGAGAAGGATATATTTGTAAACCATAGACTAGTTTATAGTAGCCTGAACTGAATGTGTATATGTTAATATGTTATCAATACATGAATGGTTAGGTATTTTTAATATTCCTATTTATTCTTATGTGCTCATTTAACTTGTTTTTACAAGGATATTAGATCCCCCTACTGTTGTGTGTATCTTTAGACTCACTACAAGAAGGAAAAGTCATATTTGCTGAAATCATAAAGGATTTTAGCCAAAGTAAATGAATGAGAGGGTTTTAATTCACAAGGGTTCAAATTCATTTAGGTCTGTCATATCCTACAAAGGAAAATCATCAACCAGAAAAGGGCATTCAGGCATGATATTGAATAGCTGAGCATGTCAAAATAATCGCTCTGTGGTTATGAAGTTCTTTTCACTACGTCTGTGACCAAGCTCTTGCCATTGTATGGGATTTTTCACCCTTCCTGATAAGTTGATCTATTTTTTTCTAATGTGATTACCATCAAGTTTTCTCTGCAATGCAAATTTAAATGGAGTTACTCCATGCAGTTACAATTTCTAGAATATTTGATGTAAACATTAAATAAATTTAATTTGTAAAGTAGGTTTCCATATGGGAGGGATGCTATTTTTTGCTATTTATTGCCATATGGTAGAATTGGATGTGCTTACTACAAAAATAACAATTTTCTTCATAACTTCCTGAACTTTCAAACCAAAATAGCTAAACAAAAAATTACTTCCTCATACATACATTTTATTATTATTATTTTTAGGGCTCAGCAATATGTTAACAGAAAGGTTCATTTTCAGGTCATTCAGCAACCTGAGATTTGTGTATTAAAAATTCACTGAATTATTAATAAAGATCAACCTATTTTAATGTTTCCTTTTAAAGTTAGTATAGAGAAAAATGATGAACTTCTATTGTACAAACAAAACAGATAATAAAAATGATAAATGATAATAAAAGAAATTATTTAGAAATTTCATGTGAAGTGATTTTTTTTGAAAGCCTGTGGAATATTTTGTTTTCTTTCAGTAAATAAGACTGAGCAACAACTAGCATCTCAGAAAAATACCTTAGTCACAATATTAAATAAAGATTTGTAGTCAGGCTTGTAGTCAGAGATATAGTCATTATATAGTTGTATTTATAGGATTAAGACATATTTCTTCTCAAACATTTCTTTCTAATTTGAACACATTTATTTTTTGTTCTTTTGATTGATCAAAAGACATCCAGTCTAGTATCACACTGACCCTGGCAGTGCCAAGTTTAGTTTCCGTAGGCAGACAGGCTTTACTCGTTAGCTGCACTGTTTTAGAAGACATAACAGGCTTTGTTCTTTTAAATACTGGTGCACATATTTAAAAGAGAGGCAAAGAAGTCACTATCTACTACTGAGAATTTAATTAATGATAACATATTGCAATATTATCTTGATAAGTTGTTAGTTCTTTAAGACTCAAAAGCTTAAAATCAAAGTGGATAAGAGACCTAAATATTAAAACAGACACTCTAAACCTACTACAAAACAGGTTAGGCAAAACTCTTGAAGACATTGGCTTAGGGAAAGGCTTCATGAACCAAACTTCTATAGCACAGGAAATGGCTAAGGAAATCAACAAATGGGACCTCATTCTTTTAAAAAGCTTCTGCACAGCAAAGGAAACCACCAACAGTGCAAACAGGCAACCAACAATGTGGGAAAAAATCTTTACCAGCTGTTTCTCAGATAAAGGGCTATTATCTAGAATATATAAAGAGCTCAAAAAAATCAGCCCACC
>PVIR01006916.1:0-63475 GCA_004026965.1 Petromus typicus
TTTCCAGTTTTTGGCATATATTTTAAAAGCTTCTATTAACATTTCCATTCATGTTTTTATGTGAATGTAAGTGTTCAGAGCCACTGAGTAAATATGCAGAAGTGTGATGGTGGACCGTACATTAGATCAGTTTAGAAACTGCAAAACTGTCCTCTGTATGATGACTCCTGTGTGTGCCCAGCAGCCATGATGGTGCCACTTGGCCTTGACGCACTCCCACAGAGGATGCTGTCAGTGTTTTGGATTCAAGCCAGGTAGTTTTATCTGTCTCATTTTTGTTTCAGGAAAAGTTTTTAAAATGGCCCATTTCTATGTCATCTAGGCAGAGGCACTTTATGTGGTATAAAGTGTGTATAATTTGGACAAGCAGCTGTTCCCATGTTTATATCTTAATAATATTAATCTTGGATGTGTTTATGCCTGCCTGTAATGAGGATATGCAGAATGACTGAACTGATCTTGGAGGCTGGTTTCAACCCCTATTCTTTTTGTGGTCGTTCATGTGCCTTAGGCATGTAGAATATTAATACAGAGTGAGTGTTTAACCTTCATGGTGATGGCGGTTTTTTAAACAAGTCTGAACAACATATAGGAGATGATCACATCCATGTTTCATGCCTAGATGAAACAAGCTGAAAAGGGTTTTGAAGAGACTTGTGTGAACTATTCATTCATTTGTTGTTCAGCAGGTCATTATTACGTAGCTACAATGTGATAGAGGTATGGTGTGACAGGAGTTCCGAGTCCATGTATGCCATCCTTGCCATGGTGAGATTTATCTAAGGGAGAGGGGCTGTGTGTGTGTGTGTGTGTTGTGTTTCATTCAGCACTTGCAAAAATCAACATTCAACCAATACTCGCCTGCCTCTTCTGTACTGCACTGAGGAGCCCGTGGTGAGCTCTGCCGCTGCCTTCATGTCCGCACTCCACCAAAGGTTACTCCACAAATGGCCGTTGTGGTGTCCCCTGAGCAGAAATGCAGAAGCTGAGTGTGTGAGCGTGCTGCCCTGAGGAGGGGCTGTGGTCTGAACTGTGCACTGAAAGCTGCTTTGTCTCCTTAGAACCTTCCTCTGAAGTTGTAACTCTTCTCTTATTCCTCCATTCTTCTCAGCTTTTTTCCCTTTGTACTGAGAATTAGATTTCAGCTCATTGCACTCTTAATTATCATATTTTTATCACAACTTAGTTTTCCTTGACTCAGTAACTATTTCTCATTTGCAATTGAAAGTAGTCTCCATTTACAGATGTCTGTACTAGTTCCAGAATGTTGCATTTTATTAAATGTTGTTGCAGTGACCAATAGATGTGGTATCAAGAGGCTGATTTTAAGATGTAGTAAAAGCTTTAACTGCTTTTACTGCTGCCCAGTTTTGCTTTTGTGTTGTATAAAAGTATGGCTAGCATACACCTTACTAACTCCCTGGGGCCAATGTTTAGAAAACCTCACAAAAATAAGAGACTGGCTGATTTCATACTGTTTCAGTAGAGTAATTACAATAAAATCTTATTCAAAGCCTTTAAAAATTCTTGTTTGTGAGCTTTATTATTTTTTTTTTATTTACCAGCCTTTTACTAAGAAGTACTCAGAGTTTTACTTGGGTTAGCCTGTAGATGGGAAGAGAAATAGTCGTATTAATTGAAGACAAGTCTTGAGAAACTTGTTCAGTATTTTAACAGTGCTCATTTGTAGTGATCTTAACAGGTCTTAATGACAAAGTTGAACATCTGCTTGTGCTGTGTTGAACCTGCCATTTGAATTATTCTTTAGAGCAGATCAGTTGTTATCATTGATAGTTTATATCACTGCTCTCCTGTGACCTTAGATATATAGAAGAATGGCCCTCTTAGTATTGTAAGATAGTACCTAGCTATTGAGTCAGTTTCTGATTGATTATAACCTATTCTGGGAGCTAAATACAGAAAGTATGAAAAGATACATTTTTACTGCCCTTTGTCCTCCTCTGTTGAATTCATAACGTGTCTTTTTGTTGTATAGCAACTGATTTTGTGTTTGTTATTTTTTGTTTAGATGTTTCTTTTTCCTGTGGAACACTGAATTTGTTTAAAAATTTTAGTCTCTTAAGCATAAATGATGAACTTTCAGCTTTTTCTGAAAATAGAAAAGGCCTCATGAGATAAGGTAGATATCTCTTTTCTGCAAATGTATGTAAGTTCTATTGAAATGGGTGGAATTTTAAATGCTTATGTTTCTTCAGTCACTTTCAATCTAAAACAAGTCCTCTGATTAAATTTTTATGCCCTTGACACCTTTGGAGACTATAGGCTAATGGAATGTTTATCAGTTTGGACTTGTACATTATTTTCTCATGAGCAGACTTGTACATTTGGGGCAGAATTTTATACAAGTGGTGCTGTCCTTTTATCTTGTAACACTTCGTAATTTTTCTCTATTCCACCATTGGTGGTATCTGCCAGGTTTTTGCAGATTTACTCTCTCTGTGTAGTTAATAAATACCTTTGGGGAGAGCTACTTTGAGACTGTGTAAATGTCTTGTTCCTCATCAAAATCAAACCCACTGGTTTTAGCATCTATTGATATTTCTTGAGCAAATAAATTAATACAGTGTTTGCCACGTGTTTTTGTAATCCATTTACTCCTCATACTTTTATTAATTGAAAGTAAAGCTTGGTCCTATTTATTTACATATGTATTTATATGAATATAGGCTCTTGTATTCCTATAATCTCTTACTGTTGCCATATTTTTTAATAAATCATCATAGATTTGTCTAATGGTAGCTGGCTTTTGTGTTTTTGTAATGTGTACCTATCATTCTTGGAACAGTTTCTTGCATTCCAGTGTAATAAGATATGCCAAACTCATATGTTTTTCCTGCTCTAGGCCTGAAATTGCCCTTTCTCTAAGAGACCCTTGTTCCTTACAATAGAAGCCAAGATCTTGGCTCTAGGTGTGCACATTGCTGTTGAGGTGTTGCTGTTGGCAGACCTGTTCAGAGGACTCAACGAGGCAATGTGAGTGCACACCTGTGTGAATGTGTGTATATATGTTTTGGGGGGGGGTTGTGATGTTTTGTTTTGTTTTTGCGGTACTGGAGATCTAACTCAGGACCTTGCACTTGCCAGGCAGGTGTGGAACCACTGAACTACATCCCCAGCCTTCCTTCCTTCCTGTCTGCCTGCCTGCCTGCGCATTCAACTGTCTATCTGTCTGTCTGTCTGACTGTCTGTCTCTTTCTTTTTTAAATTTTATTTATTTATTTTTTGTAGTACCGGGGATCAAACTTGCATTTGTGTCCATAAGTTCACACTGGTACCCTAAATCCCATTTTGACACCCAAGAGTTTTTACTTACCTGTTTCCGTGTTTGTAACTCTTTGCTCTGACAGTTGAGAAACCCAGCTTCCGTTGTCTCAGACAGCTTTCCTGTTGCGTCGGTTTCCGTTGCATGTGAGCGTCATCTGTGGCTGCCAGATTCCCTGCAATGGCCACTTTCCTGCTCCACCTCCAGTGGGTGTTAATGGCCTACTTGGAGCCGCTCCCACTGCCACTCCTCACAGCCGCTTTCAGGAGCACATATGCAGCCTTTTTCAGTCTATTCAGGGTCTGCCACGTCACTGCCTGCCCCCACAAGGGTGGTATGTGTCTTCACCATCCTTGTTAGATACACTAGTGCCTTTGTATTTTAGGTTGGGGTTGGTGGGCAAGAAGCCTAAATTTATTTTGAAGTAGGCTGTCCTTTATTGATAGGTTTCAAAGTGTTAGTTTGTATCCAGATGTTCCCCTAAGGCCTCATGTGATCATAGCTGGGATATTTGGAAGGTGATTGGAATATAGGGACGACAGCTGACTTGGGGATAGGGTCTGGTCACGGTGGGTGTGATGTGGGAGTGTCCCTCTCCCTCCACAGCTCCTCCCCAACTCTCTGCTTCCTGTTTGCCATGAGAGGAGCAGCTACTGTGTGGTGCCCCTGCACTATGCCATCCTGCTACAGACTGAAATGTGAGCCAGAGTCAGTCTCTCCTTCTCTAAGTTGGGGACACTGGCTACTGTGTCTCAGCGATGAGGAAGTGACCAAGACTCAAACAGAGAGCCTCAAAAAATCCAACTGTGCACTGTGCCTGTGAAGCCACATTACCAGCCTCCTAAAGTGACCTTTGAATTTTAGTTATGTGGTCCCATATAGTTCCTGGCTGTGTCATATGTTGACGTAGCCCTTATTTTAAGTAGTTTTTGAAAATTTGTTGGTAAATTTCATAAAATAGATTGTTTCTACTTTACTAATACATTCTTTTTTCTTTTTTTTGGTACTGGAAATTGAACCCAGGACCTTACACTTGCCAGGGAGGTGCTGCACCACTAAGCTGTATCCCTGGTCCTTGATTAATATATTCTTTGAAGATCTTTTTCCCTTGAGTGGTTCTTTGTGTCAGACATGCAACTTTGTCTTTTTCCTAGTAGGCTGTGTCTTGTCTGGATCATTTCAGTGTTCCCTCTTTGAGGTTAACATATCAGGCACCTGATGTTTGGTGAGTTAACATGATAGACAGTGTGATACAGGAGATGTGATTTCTAAGGAGCATGTTCTGCTAATGTCGAAATGAAATGCTATATAAAGTACTAGCGTTACTATTGAAATCTAGCAGCATTATGAGCTGTTCTCAGCATTCCAGTGAGCGACTTTTAAAATGCTACTTGTTAGCTGGCTAAGTTGAGACAGTCGTGGCAGTACTAATTCTTCCTATTCTAAAGATTCACATGGGTGTAACTTTCCTTTTCTTTCAGCCAAAGATGTTATTTATAGAAAAAAAAAGTTTTTCACTCCCATTTTAAGTAATGGGTGATTCTTTTTTCTTTTTAACTGTAAGTACTGTGTTAATACAGAAAACATTTGTCAGGAGTGGGCTGTTAGAAATTTGCCTTTCTGAGAAAATTTAAACTATTTGATTAGGATCCCCACCCATTAGATGTTGTTTCTTTTTTGTCTCATTTGATCTTGTTTCTCAAATGAAATTTCAGTTTGGAACCACATTTTCCAGATGTGTGCAGCTTTGGAATGTATAGCTGAGTAGCCAGCAGATAAGCACTGTCTCCATTCCCAGAATGTTAATTTTACCTGAAGTCTGGGAGAGGACCAGTATTTCTATAATAAGATAAATATGGACAGCATTGGGCAGGAGTGCAAACCAATGGCGCATATGCTGCAGCCGGCTATTACTGAAAGCTCAAAAAAGTTCACCATCACTAACATGGAGCTCTCCACTATCATGGAGAGTTGTGTGAATTTTTAAGATTTAGAAATGCGACAAGAACTTGATATGTGTTTGAGAAGCACTTGAGACTGTTCTTAAGTTGTGGGAACATTTATTCCCTTTTCTCTGCCCTCAGGGGTACTTCTGGGTGAACTGGCTTAGCTGCTGCTCTTAGTGCGCCTTGTGCCTCTTGGGAGAGAAGAACCTGGGGATCTGTTCTGCTGATTAGAGACCTGTTTGGTTTTCCTTGCCTGTCTGATCTCGCACTGTGGTGCTCAGGCCATGTCTGCCTGTGTGGCCTCACTTTGATTTCCTAAGTCATGCCTGGGGGTTCAGAGCTAGCACCAGAGGGAGAGAAGGGATTAGATAGGGATTTGGGTTTGAAAAGAAACATCTCAATATTGCAAACATTATGCGATACACATAAAAATAATTATCATTAAGGATGGAGGATATTACTAGTTATACATACTGTGCATGAAATAGAAAACAGCACCACATTCAGAGCATGGCAGGTAAAGCAAGTTTACTGAACCATCTCCAAAGTTAGCATTTTACTTTGAGCAAAAGTGTTCATTTTGTGTGCTGAAATGTCAGAACGCTAATAGTCATTAACAGAAATGTCAGGCTTGCCATAATTTGATCACAACAATACTCTTCACCTTCGAGAGTGAGTCTTCCAGCAAATAGCTGTAAAAGTCCCTGAAAGCTGTATGTTTTCCCTGGTTGTCAGGAAGCTCTGCACAGTCAGTGCAGATTGTAACTACAGTCTAGTGCCTTTATATTAAAGGGGAAGTGAAAGTACCAGGTTTTTCTTTAACAACTGAGTTTGCTGGTGTCAGTGTAAACTATTTTTTTTTTCCCTCTGAATCATCAGTGTGTAATGGGGGTAATTTTGCAACTAGGAAGTACTGTAAATTATTGGTTATAATAAATTGATGTCATGCCCACAGTTCAGCAACCAAAAAAGATGAATTAGGTACAGAAATAGTAACCGTTTTTTGTCCAGGAAACCTCAAAGCATATAATGAGGTATTGCCATGTCGATTATGTTGAAAAAGATGCAGAAGACAAAATATTGAAACTTGGGGCATGATAAAACAGATTACAGATCAAAACCTTATTTTGTATTTTTGAAAATATCTTTAAGAAGCCTCTTAGCATAATTTCATGATTTATTTGTTGATGAATGAAGTATGTAATTACTATGATGTTTTCCAAATGTGGTATTTGTAACTTTTCCAGATGGTCATTTTTAACAACTCTTTTTCCTCCTCCAGTATTGGGAATTGAATTTAGGACCTTTACACTGAGCTACAACACCAACCCATCTTTAATTTCTTTTTGTTTTTTGAGACAGTTTTAAGTTGGTAATTAGCTCAGGCTGGACTCAAACTTTCAGTCCTCCTGCCTCAGCCTCTGTTTGTACTACTATGCTTGGTGGTGCTGCTGCCTTCTCCTCTTTTTCTTCTTCTTTTATGACTTTTTAAAAAAAATCTTGAAATCATTTTAAACTTAAGAGCAAGTAACTCCCTATATTGCTTCACCTAGCTTTGCTGTAGCTGGAACAAAATGCTTGATACCCTCAATTTCAAGAAGGGGAGCTTTTTTTTTTTTTTTTTTTTTTTTTTTCTGAGGCAGGGTCTCGTTTTGTAGTTCAGGTTGGCTTTGAGCTCAGCCTTGAACTCGCAGCAGTCCTTCTGCCTCTGCTTTCAGAGTCTGGGATTACAGGCATGAGCCACCACAGCACTGTGGTATGTGGTTCTGATTGCTGGTGGGCGTGAGTCTACATGCCCAGCATTGTTGTGTGTGGTTACCGGGATCAAACCAGGGCCCTTGTGCTTGCAAGGGAGGCACCAGAACCACTGAACTAAATCCTGGGCCCAGGGGAGCTTTCTTTTGGCTTGCAGTTTCCACATTTTCATTCCATCACTGACTGGCTCCAGCACACAGTGTCATGGCAGAGGGGCATAGTGGAGTAAAGCTGCTCATTTTGTGGTGGCCAGAAAGCAGAGCACAGGGGAAGGGGGCCTGCAGGAGATTTGCCCTCCAAAGAAAGGTAAACCCCATGACTCACCACCCCCAACTGAGCTGCATCTCCTGAGCGGCACATTACTGTGAGTGTCGGTGGATTATCCACTGACACCAGCATCATCACCCCACCTCCATCTGGTCACATCTCCATGAATCTCTCATCTAGTCAGGCTGATTTTTAATGGTCACGCCCAGACAGTTGACACTTAGCCACATCAGACCACATCAGTTTTGTTCTTGTCTCTTTGAATTATTTTTTCCTGAGAAAAGAAGTTAGATACAATGCTTCTTTTTGCTCTTAAGTCTCTGTGGTTTTTATAAGCACAAAGACATTTATTTATATACACACAGAAATTAAAATCAAGAAATTAACATTGATATAATACTGTTATCTAATTATGGGCTTTTGTCAGTGTGACATAATACAGTACCTGAGAAAGAATAACTTGAAATGTGTCTCAGCTCATGGTTGCTGAGGGTTTAGTCCATGGCGTTCTGGCTCTGTTATTTCTGGGCTCCTCCCTGGTGAAGCAGAACATCGTAGCAGAAGGATATAGTAGGTTAAAACCACTTATCTCATGATAGTCAGAAGCAGAGAGAGAGAAGAGGGGAGGAGGTCGAAGAAGAAAATACACCCTTCACAAACACAGCCACAAGGACCTCCTGAAGTTTGCATTGCCTCCCCCTAGACTTCTTAGCCTCAGGCCCATTGGTGAGTTATCTGTTGACAGTGTCAGAGTCCTGTTGATCCTTGTCACCTCCCACCTCTTCACATTGCAGTAGGAGACCAAGCCTCCCACACATGAGCTTTTGGGGTACGTTCCAGATACAAACAGTGATATCAGTTATATTTCATCTGTTATCCCAGAAATGTCTTTTATAGTGGAAAGGCCAAAAATAGCTAGATTTCTAAGGTGTCTTCCAGGATCCTATACTATATTTAGTTGGTATATGTGCGTCTGTGTGTCTCTCTCTCTTGCTGTCTTTCTCTCTCTGTCTCTTTCTCTATTTTCAGTTCCTTTACATTGAGCTACGTTAATAGACCTTAAAAATTTTTAAATTCAAGACAAGGTCTTCCCATCTAGGCAGGACTCAAACATGTGATGCTCCTGCTTCAGACTCCTGCTCCTGCTTCCTAGTTTGAGGGTATTGTGATTTTAGGTGTGCACCACGAATGCCTAAGCTGGTGTATCTGTCAAGTGTTCTAAATTTGACCTTGGTTTTGCTCTGACCTGATGTTGAAAGGTAATCTTGTAGAGTGTCCCTCAGTTTGAATTTATCTCATGTTTCTCCAGATATTATGCACTTCTCAGCACATCACACAAAGAGTACATGATTTCTTATCATCTGTTAACTCTGACCACTTTTCAGGACTCTATCCCTGTTTTTCCCTTTGAATTAATAAATATATTATTAGAAGACACTTTGAGTCCATTTGATATCTTATTCCTCCCTTAGCCATCATCCTCTGCATGGATAATTTGTACCTGAATTAAATATTATGATGTTTGTCAAGTAGCGTATTCTTAACTCTACTAGTGGTAACTTATATACTTGGTGACTTTTGGTAGTTGTTTACTTTCTTACAAGTAATATAAATGACTGAAAACCTGCCAAGCCATTGTACTGAAGTTGAATAGTGTCTTCATCATCCACACACATGGACATAAGGCACCAATCTGTGGAATGAGCAGCCCAGAGGAGAGGTTAGAGCCTGTCTGTGCTGTGGCTGGCCCTGCAGAGTATGCTGTGGGTGCCCATTCTTCCGTTCTGCATGCTACCATTCTTCCTCCTATTTCCAGGGTGGTGGGTCCTGGAGCCCAGCATATTCTACTTTAAAGCTTGGTTTTTAGGTATAAACATTGGTCTAAAAACTGATTTACGGTGTCATCGTTTTATTTCCATAAAAATGCTGTTACTGAATTCTGTTGTGACATAGCATGATTTTTGTATGCTAACACATGCAGGGTATGGTTTGGGTCTGGCTCAGGAGTGGCATATGTTGGGAGCTTGGGCCCCAGTGTGGTGGTGAGAGGTGCTGTGACCTCTAAGAGGGAGCATAGTGGCAGCCCACGAGCCTCTTAACTGCACTGGCCTCCTGTCTCCTTGTCATCTTGCTTTTGCGTATGGTGCTGCATGTGCTGTCCTGTGATGCAGCCAGGGGCTTTGCAAGAGCCAGTGTGTCCTGTTCAGTAATTGTCTTCCAGGTTGTCAGCTAGATAAGCCCCCCGAGTGTCTCATGTACCCCAGCCAGGCTGACTGCAGACTCACAGCAGTCCTCTCATTTCAGCCTCCCAAGTGCTGGATATAAAGGTGTGTGCTGCCTCCCCTAGCTAATTAACTTCTTTATAAGTCCCCCAGCTCAGGTATTTCCTTATAGTAACCCTTCACTCATAAAAGGATTAAATACAGGGCCTGGGCTGTATGTAGCTTAGTGGTGCTACACGTGTCTCACAAACACAAGGTTCTGAGTTCGACCCCCAGTTATGAGTGGTTAATATAGTGGTAGTTAATTTTTACTGTGGAAACAAGTGACATCTGTAGTATTGGAAATGAATTTTAAAATATATGGAAACTCAGAAAGCTATAAGAAAGAATTTGAATGTTCACCATGAAGAAAAGTGAGAAAAATATGTCTAACCTGATTTAAACCTTCTACAGTGTATGTATCACAATGTCATAAGGTTTGCCATAAATAAGTACAGTTTTTATATATCTGTTTATACATAAATCTGTTTATATATCTGTTTATACATATGCATTTCCCTCTATATTATGGCTGGTTCATAGTAGTTTTTTTTTTTTAAGCTTTCAAAGATTTGAAAACAGTGTATCTCATCAATACTTTTCTTCTGATTTCTGTTTCATGGGGCCTTTAAAATTACTCATTTTGATCTTATACTCTGTAACTGTTCTTCTTAATTACCCCTCCAAAATCCCTAGACATATCAACTGTAATTTATAAGTTAACTTCTGCGATGTTTAAAAAAACCCTAAATAGGAGGCACTTACCACTCCACACCAAGTGCGTACTTCCAGGGGTCAAGTGTGCCCTTGGCCTCCACGTCAGCCTCGCAACCCACCCCACTGCTCCTTCCAGGCCTGCTGCGTCTGGGCACAGTGCAAGTTGGTACCACAGCCTCTCCAGTTGCTAAAGCTCACAGTGTGCAGTCCGCCTCTACGTGAGCTCACGTTGAAAGCTGATGGCCTGTGGGTTCTCTTCAGCTGTTTAGCAGGCCTTTGCCTGCTGACTCCTTCCTAGTTTGAGGGCAAGGAGGAGCCGCCTGTTCCTTCTTGGGCACAGTTCAGGAAATATGGCAGCTGATGGACAGTCTCCCTTTCCATGTGGTTTGCCTGGCCTCTGTGAGTCCATCAGCTGGAGCAGAAAGAGGGCAGCCCTGCCAGCCAGGCCCACCAGAGCTTCCAGGGAACGCCTGTCTGTATTTTTTGCTGCTGCTGGCTGTGCTAAGCCCTTGTCATCTCTCCATCCCTTGACTCACAGCTGCAGCCCTCCCGAGCCCTGCTGGTTTAGCACCTTGCCCTGCCCGCCCCACTTGCCCGCCCCCCATGATGAGTGGACAGGAGCCCCACCTGTCCACTCATCATGGGGGCTGGATTAGCCCTGGCCGCCCACCAACCTCCTGAGGCGTCTTAGGTGCTTTCGTTGTTTGTTTTGGGGACAGTTTGTTTTCCATGCCACCCTTCAGCTCCTGGGTTCCCGTGGTCATTCTGCCTCTGCCCTCTGAGGACCTGGGAATGCAGACATGTGCCACTGTGCCCAGGCCCTGCATCCTCTCTGTTCTTCTTTTACCTCCACCTTGATATTCTGAGAAGGCTGGAGAGTGAGGGAATGGTAGACAACTCATTTTCCAACTGGCAGCCTCGTATTCTTTATCTAGTGGGTTTTGTCAGGGATTTGCATTAGAATCTCAGTGATTTTCACCATCCTGTCCTTTATTGAGAATCTATAAGAAGAGTTAGAGGCAGCTGAGTTACCGTTACTCACTACCGCTTCCCCCACATCCTCTCAGCAGTTGGGATTGGTTAAATTACTCCCAGCAGGCAGAAAGCATGGCTGGAGTTCAATTGAAAGACCACCCTACCAAGTTTGGAGGAGGCCAAGACTCAGGCTGGGTAGACAGATTCTTGCAGTAGCCAGGTGAGAAATGAGGGTCAAGCTAAGCACCTCACTGGGCTGCGGGGGGTGGGGCACAGGGAGGACTCATTTATGAAAGTTGTGGCCCCTACTGCTCTAGGGTGAGGTTGGTGGCACAGAGCAGCCAGCTATCCTAGTTAAAGCCTATGTCCTACACTCCAGAGCAGTCCACACTGCCCTACTGATCTCGTGGACACTAATAGCTTGCCCTGAACTGTACCCCTAAAGAGAACCAGGGCCAACAGTCAGCAGAGTGGCTCAGGACCTGGCTCCGGCTCTTAGTTCTGCGTTTTCATCAGTCGTGTCAGGAGCCTCAGTGCTGCAAACCCAAGTGATTGTGTTATCCTCACATATTTTCATGAAGACTTTTCTTAGATTTTTTTTTAACCTTGATACTCATAAAAATGGAAATTAATTGCTCCTAGAAGTAAACTGGCACACGGTGGCAGCATTTTGTCATCTTAAGCTTGTATTATCATTTTGGTGCCTACTTACCCGTGAACATTTAGAATGTTAAAAATAGTGACTTTCTGCTGCAGCGCTGCTCAACTGAGCACCTGCCTGGCTGCGGTGCTATCTCCAGAGCGTTTGCTGACGAGAGGTGTTGCAGGAAAGACAGCACTCTTCCTCGACCTCATTCGGGGTGATGCTTCGGAGCCTTGTGCTTGAGGCGCGGCTGCTGAGGCAGATGTAATACTGGTCAGAAACAACATGGAGGCGTGCAGCTCTTTGTGGTCTTCGGGGGTTCTATTTTAGGGAGGCTGTGCTTGTTTTAGTGTCTTGAAATTGACTTTTATGCCCAAAACCAAAGTAAAATGAATGTATAACACAAAGTAAGGCCTTGCAGAACTTAAGGTATCATGTTTTGCTTCTAATGTTGAAACTCTCACGCTTTTTATTAACTATCATCAAATGTCTTCTTTAGAGGATTTATTAAAATTTTAAATTTTGAAGTTACTTAAAAATTTTAATTGTAGGGCTGGGGATTTAGCTTAGTGGTTCCAGCGCCTGTCTTGCAAGTGCAAGGACCCGGGTTCGATCCCCGGTAACCACATACAAGACTGGGTGTGGAGACTCATGCCCAGCAGCAACCAGTACCACGTACCACAGTGCCGGGCGTGGTGGCTCACGCCTGTCATCCCAGCACTTGGGAGGCGGAGGCAGGAGGATTGCTGTGATGTGAGTTTGAGGCTGAGCTCAAGGGCCAGCCTGAACCACAAAGCGAGACCCTGTCTCAAAAAACCCTAAAAAAAAATTTTTTAATTGTAATAAAACATACATAGAATTTATCATTGTAACAATTTTTTAGTGTATCATCCAATAGTATAAAGTATGTTAACCCTATTTTGTAATTAATTTCCAAACTTTTCCTGGAAAAAAATAGTTCTACAAGATATTATGTGAATTGAAAATCTAAGAAACAAAGGTGTAACATCCACAAATGCAATAAGGTTGTTGGCATCAGGAGACAAAGCCAGTCTTGCATGGTGCCCTGCGCCAGGGATCCATGAAGCAGCAGCTCACTCTGGTGAGAAAGAACTACATTCAAGAAGATGATTTGCTTTGGCAGTCTGGATGTGCCTAGAGAGTCTAGATCAGAGATGAGCAGGCCTTTTCTTTTTCTTTCTTTTGTTTTGACTCCCCCCCCCCCGCGCCCCTTTTTGAGACAGTGTATCACTATTCCAGGTTGGCCTTCGATTCCCAGCATCCTCCTGCCTCAGCTTCCTGAGTGCTGGGATTACAGACATCTGCCTTTACACCCAGCAGCAAGATTTTTCTGTAAAGGACCTGAGTGTAAATATTTTAGGCTTTGAAAGCCATGGAGTCTCCATCCCAGCTGCCCAGCTCAGTCTGATACAGCACAAGCAACTATTTGGCAGTAACTAAATGAGTATAACAGTCTAGGAGAGGGAACATAGCCTGCCCCCTTCTGTAGGTGCACATGCTGTTTTTGATTTTGATTGAAAGTTACTGTCAAGTTATAATCTCAAGGGTCAAGTTTTTCAGAGGTTAATAATTTCAAGGGTCAGTAATGTCATGTTGCTCAGAGCTTATTTTATCTCGGTAAAGTGGGAACAATATTGAATATTATTATTCAATAATACCTGAAGCTAGCACGAGTTTACATAAAATATGTAAAATGATGTTGCTTAGAATGTAGACATTACCACTAACGCATTTCTTTGTGAAGTGGTATTTGCATCATAGATGGTTTAACGTGACAAATTCATACCTCATGTGACTTACCAAAGGGCTAAACCACAACAGACCCCTGCCAGCTGTGTGGAGCTAGATGTGAATTTCTGTGTTTCTTGACAGGTACGCCGGATGGTGGAGAGTGTTCCTCATGGTCACTGGGGCAGCCTGAGCTCTTTTTGCTTCTCTGCTTAGATAACTACTGTGCTCTGACTATCACACTGACAAGGCTGAAAGTCAGGGGAAACGGAGACAGACAGGGCCACGTCACTTGCCACAGTCTCCTGGGGAGGCCCTGGGCATGTGCCACACCTACCTAGATAGAAGGCCAGGTAGCTGGAGTCTGTCACCATGGGAAGGAGTACAGATCGGACTGTGTGGTCACACAGCCTGCGTGTGTCCCATGTGACTCTCAAGCACGTCCTCTCTTTTGTGGTTTCAGTTGTCAGGTTACAAGTAGATCATCTGAGTGTTCCTTTGGAGTTCATGGTTGTGTACCAAGATGCGATGTTTAAAAAATGCAGTTATACCGTATAGTCTACATGGTTTTGGGGTTAAAAAGCTCCTGACTTGAAATCAGAATAGACGTCTAAGGAACATTTACATTGGCAAGAGTCCTTGATTGTGAGAAACTGGTCATCAGTATATTCTATTTGTAGTTGTGGTTTTATGTTAGTAGTATTATAATTTAACATTATGTAAATGCCATAATTTGGGGGTATCCTCAGATACTTGACCTAAATTTTTCTGTGTTGGAAAATAATTCTGGCTGTAACAATATATATAACAACTTGGCAGTACTCTAGTGCTCTATAAGTATAATCCAGCAGAACAGTCTAGATGTGAAAGTTCTTATAGTGTCTTCCTTTACATAGACTTTAAGCTTTACTGGGCAAAAACACTGATTTGGAGAATGCATTTGGTTCTTCTCTTTTTCAGTATTTTAAAATGAATCCATTAACTTTTTGTTTGTTTTATATTTTGGTTTTTTTGAGACAAGGTCTCACTATGTAGTTCGGACTGGCCTTGAACTCATGAGGTAGCCAAGGCTAGTGAGGCTAGTCTTGAACTCTTGGAGATTCTTCTGCCTCTGCTTCCCAAGTGTTGGGATTACAGGCATGCACCACAGTGCCCAACACATCGGCTTTCTGTTACTGTGACAAAATACTTAGCAGGGAAAAGGGTTAGTCTGGCTCACAGATTCAGTGTGGTCACCCTGTGCACTGTGAGTTTAGGTCAAAGGCAGCAGCCTCCATTATCGCTGGAGAGCCTAGAGCTCCACCTTCCCTTCCAGGGCATTCCTGAGAGCCTGGCTGCTGGACTGCCTGCCTTTGGCCTTCCTCCTCCTTACATCCCATTGCCTCCCAGTAGAGTAGCTCAAGGCCTGGCCGATACTCCAGATCCAGATCGCAGAGATGAAAAGATTTAAAAGAGCACTCATAACTGATGAGCTGTTTCTACCAGATTTTGGCCTTTAAGAATCACATGGCTTATAGGTGGAGGCGTAGGAAAGACTGCACTTTGTTTGTGAAATCCCCTTCTACTTCCTTCTAACCAGTCTTATAAGATAATCCAGGAGAAGCTGTTGAAACTTGTGGAGGAGTACATGGGATCGCATCTTGCTGAAGTGTATTCTTGAAAATAGAATTTGGACTTTCTGAGACACCAGTGTCTGCGGGGCTTATGATATAATTTAGAAATGAGCGCGTGGCTGGCTAGAACATGAGATTGTGCAGGGACTGGGACCTAATTGTGTTTGTCTTTGGTGCTCCTCCAGGGAGGAGCAGGAAGTGTGCTGGCTGAGAGGGATTAAGTACTAATGTCTTTCAGGTTTGGAAGCGGCCCTCCTGTTTGCTTCCTTTCAGCACTGGGTTGTTTTATAGCTAGATAATGCAAATAAGCAAATAGGAAACAAGGAAGCTAAGGGCAAAATTAGTACATAACTAGTTGTTACGGCTACATAATTTAGGACTAAAATTAATTTAAAAGTTTGAATTTAAATTGGCATAGTAACTTTCATTTTGAAATTCCTTAAAGGGTTGCCTAGCATGCTGTGCTATTTCTTAGTTGAGGCACCATGTAGAAAAAATTGTGGATACATGTGGGCAAGATAAGAATCAGAAGAGTAGCTGCATTTAATTCGTATTGATGCGCTCACTTCAAACAAACTATTTTATTGTTTCCTTTTAGTTTAGAGCACGTAGATTATTAACGTTAAGAATAATATATAAGTGGCCCATGATGTTTCTACTTCAAAAGTTCCTGACTCTCCCTGCTGGCCATGGAAGACTCAGTCACCACATGCAGAGAGCACTGGGAAAGTTGCTTCAAGATGCCGGGCAGCCTCTGGATCCCACTTGGTTGGGGCTTGGTCAAGGTGGCGCTCTGACTGCCCGTAAGCTCGAGGAGGAAGGAAATGGGGAGCCAGGGAGGGAACACGTTAGGGTGTCCATCCTTCCCTAGCACCTCCACTGCCAAACCGCCGAGCTCGTCTGTTCACACACCAGAAATGATGGCAGCGGCGTGGTCTCCTCCACCACAGAGGCTTGTCTCAGGGAAGCTCCTGGAGGGAATCCTGAGGGAGGCCGCCAGGGGACTTTTCAACTACTCAATTTTGGTTCCATCGAGTTCACATACTTGTTTAGAAGGTTCTGAGTAGTCATTTTTAGCATTTAAACCTCTCTTCTTGGTTACACCTGAAAATACACATATGAACCTCTTCGTAAGTCCGTGTAGAGAGATTACCATAAGGCTGAGGGGCTGGAGTAGGATCTAGTGCCAGAGAAGAGTAAGGAGTTCCCACCGACTCCTAGGTACGGAGATGGGCAGGTTGCAGGCCTTGGTATCGGATCTCCAAGTGATACAGGGGAAGTAATACAACTCCCAGCCTGTGAGATGTGCGATACATCAAGTTCAGGCTCCTAGAATCGAAGAATGAATTCTGAGCAACAGTGGAGGTTGAGTAGGAAGTTCGTGTGTGTGTGTGTGTGATCAATGTGTGATCAAACTAGGACCTTGTGTTTGCCGGGCAGGTGTGGTGTGCCCAAACCCTACTTCACAGGGGAAGTTTTATAGAGCAAACAATGTGGAACAAAACTGTGGTCAACTAAGATTACAAGTAGAGCTGCTTAAGTAATACTGTGACAATGAGGAAGCAAGTCACGTAGCATGCATACACAGAAAGAAGAAAAGACTTTTTTAGGAGAGGATGGATCTGGAGGTCTTGATCACCCTCTGGGGTGACCAGTCCCTATCCAGACTTTGTTGGGCCAGGTATTTCCACTTAACCCTCCCCTTGGCCTCCAATTGCCTGCAGCTCTCTGCTCAGATTTCTCTCCCAGAGAAGTCTCCTCTGACTCACACAATGAACCTCCCCCTTACCTCCAACCCTGATCCTAGCTGCTGTTTTACCTATACTGTGTTTGCCCGAAGCTCTAGTGACCATCTGACATGTTTGTTTATCATGTGAGTTTCAGGAGAGCAGGCCTGCTGCTTGATCCTATCTTCTGGGTGGACCCAGGCCTGGAGTTGAAGCAGCCTCACAGGCGCGTTGCCCAGGAAGAACTGCTGAGCCACGCAGTGACTGCAGGGAGCGCACGGACAGACTGCTGCACCTAGTGTGTAATCTGTCACTGAAACACTTCATAGGCTTTTCTTAGTGCAAGAACAGGCAGTGCTGGGGCCAGGGATTTAGCCCAGTGGTTCCGGCGCCTGTCTTGCAAGCATAAGGGCCCGGGTTTGATCCCCGGAAACCACATACAATACTGAACAGTCAGTGCTTACAGCTTCCGAGAGAAGTTAAGTCATAAATTGTTTAACTTCAAGTAGAGAGCAGGCAGTGGAAGCACACTTTTTTCCTTTTTAAAAAATCACATATTTCTAGGGTTAGGGATTTAGCTCAGTGGGTCTGGTGCCTGCCTTATAAGCATAAGGATCCAGGTTCGATCCTGGGTAACCACATGCAGCAGTCCTAGGAGTGGAGACTCACCCTCACCAGCAGTCAGTACCACATACCACAGTGCTGAGCGTGGTGGCTCACGCCTGTAATCCCACCACTCGGGAGGCAGAGATGGGAGGACTGCTGTGAGTTGGAGGCTGAGCTCAGGGCCAGCCTGAACTACAAAAGCAAGACCCTGTCTCAAAAAAAAAAAAAAAAAAAAAAAAAAAAATTAGATACTTCTAAAGGATTAAAGGGACAGCTGCCAGTTCAAAGAAGTTGACTAAGTGTAGTTAATGAGATGATCTTGTTGAATGATGGTGCAGGAAAAATAGGTTATTTTGCATAGGATGATTATCTAGTGTACTAAAATTCTCAGTTATTAACATTTCTTCTTTGGTAAAGAGTAATAGATGGCACTTGTTACATGCCACGTTCTGCTCTGTGCTGTTGCTACAGACACTATACATGACACCCAAGAACCTTCGGGAAACCTCAGTTCAATGGTGCAGATGGAGAGGGGTGGTTATTATAATTTCTGAGAATTCTAGAGGCTCCTCTTTCAAGGGTGCTTTTCCTCTTGCTGCTCTCTGAAGATACTGCTTATCCGTGTTTGAACATCCTGTTCTCTTAGCTCTTGTTGCCTCATTTGCTGAGAGTAAGGGGATGGGCAAGGTCCGTCTGTGTTGCTTTTGGCTGGTCAGTCCCCTGGGCCCGTGGTGGGGTGTCTGGGGATCTGTCTGGTGGGGTACTTCTTGAGGCAGATGTGGTGTGTGCAGTAGTCTGGGAGGGGCTGGTGCTTCTCTCTGGTAGGTGCAGTGCTTTGCTTTTATTGGGATGTTAGGTTTTGACAGGAAAGACTTATTGTCTGTGATCAGTCTTTCTGTCCTCTTCAGGAAAGGGACAGTATCTGTTCATTTATTTACCAGGTACTGTTCGGCTTTTACTTTGCTAAGCGCTTGGGACCAAAGGGAGGTTGCCTGCAAAAGGCTGAAATCCTGAGGACTGAATGTGAGTGTAAAAGGCTAGAGAAGCGTGGTCCCTCCCAGGTGTGTGGGTATTCACGGTCAGGCTTCCATAGAGCTTGCTGACTGGTCCACACTCAGGAGGGACGGGATTTCTTTGGGAACATTCCCGAGACTTCTCTATCCATACTTGTCGGAGAGCAGCCCTGGTGTCGCAGTGACCAGCTTCTTCCCAAGGTGACTCAGTGACACTCTTTTTTATATGTGATATCATGGACCTTCGGGCTGCCTTCCGTGGTAAATGCTCTACAGGAGCTTCCTGCATTTCCATGTTTTTCCGTGCAGGTACCATGCTGAGCTTCGCTGTATCGTTATGATTTTAGTGTGTGTACTGACGAAGCAAGCTATATTTCTATAAAAGTTTAGTTTTGCTTAGAGCAGTGAGTGAATGGATGGATGAAAGAGTGAACAAAAGAATTTATGAATAACCCACAGCAAGAGAATTAACTAATAGTTTTCCCTTGAATTTGACAGATTATTTTTATTTTATTTATTTATTTTTTTAGGTTTTTTGAGACAGGGTCTCGCTTTGTAGTTCGGGCTGGCCCTGAGCTCAGCCTCAAACTCATCTCAGCAATCCTCCTGCCTCTGCCTCCCGAGTGCTGGGATGACAGGCGTGAGCCACCACGCCCGGCACTGTGGTATGTGGTACTGGTTGCTGCTGGGCGTGAGTCTCCACACCCAGTATTGTATGTGGTTACTGGGGATCGCACCCAGGTCCTTGCGCTTGCAAGACAGGCACTGGAACCATTGAGCTAAATCCCCGGCCCTTGACAGGTTTTTTTCTAACTGGTTTCCTTATTTAAATTTTAAAACTTTTAATTTTTTGGAGCAGATTTAGGATCACAGCAAAAGTAAGCAAAATGTACAGAAAGTTCCCAAATCCCATCCCCACGTGCAGTCTTCCCCAGTCCAGGAACTCTGCACCGCAGTCACCAAGCCTGTGCTGATACATCCTTGTCACTGAAGTTCAGCATTTACGTGGGTGTATGCTCAGGGTGTTGCCTCCTATGAATTTGGAAAAATTTCCTGTGTAATGTTGTACTGGATAGTTTCACTGACCTAAAAACCCCTTTTCTTCCCTCTTTTCTTTTTAATCCTTGGCAGCTACCGACCTTTTTGCTATCTCCAAGGTTTGGTCTTTCTCATGTCATACGCCTGGGATTATGCAGTACGTAGCCTTTTCAGATTGGCTTCTTGCACCTAGTGATGTATGCACTTAGGTTTCCTCCATTTTTTCTGTGGTTTGATAGCGCATTTCCTTTTGATGCTCAATAATACTTCCTCGGGGTTGGGGATATAGCTCAGTGGTTCTGGTGCCTGTCTTGCAAGCACAAGGACCGGGGTTCGATCCCCGGTAACCACATAACAGTGGTTATGAGACTCACCCCAGCAGCAATCAGTACCATATACCACAGTGCCGGGCGTGGTGGCTCACGCCTATAATCCCAGCACTCGGGAGGCAGAGGCAAAAGGATTGCTGTGATGTGAGTTTGAGGCTGAGCTCAGGGCCAGCCTGAACTACAAAACGAGACCCTGTCTCAAAAAACCTTAAAAAATAATAATAATAATAATAATACTTCCTCATCTGAATGTATCTTTTTGTTTGTTTCTTTTGATAGTTTTTTGTTGTTGTTTTATTGCCATTGCTGTTTTTGAGACAGCAACATCTCAGTATCCCACTTCGGCCTCTCTCCTCACCATCTTCCTCTTGCCTTCGCTTCAGTGGCTAAGCTTAAGGGAATGTTCCCCAGTGCATCACTTAACCACAGCTTACCTATTCACTTAGGAGAGTTGCTTCTGAGTTTCGGCAGTTATGAATAACTTGAAAGTATCTCTGTGCAGGTTTTTGCATGATCATAAGTTTTCAGCTCCTTTGGGTACGTAGGAAGAAGCCAAGCCAATTTATAGACAAGACTATGTTTAGTTTTGTAAGAAACTGCCAAACTCTGTTTCAGAGTGTCTGTCATTTTGCGTTCTCACCAGCAACAAACGAGACTTCCAGTTGGCTCACAGCCTGCCTAACATGTAGTGACGCCATGTTCAGGATGTAGACCATTTTATATGTGTGTTGTTATTTTGATTTGCATTTCCTTGGTGATGGAGGATTTCTTTTCATATCCTTGTTTGCCATCTGTGTATCTTCTTTGGTAAGAGGTTTGCTATGGACTTCAGCCACTTTTTAATTGAGTTGCTTTCCTGCTGAGCTTTTAAAGTTCTGTGTGTATTTTGGATAAGATGTTTCTCTGAGACGAGGCATTTATTTCTGAGGAGCAGCAATAGAAGCTTCTTTGCAGTTTCTGACCACAGATAAGGGTTCTCCTATACTTGCTGCTATTGATTATCCAAACCTCAAAGTGTCCAATTAAAAAAAGTCTTGTTTCAGCTTCATCGTGTATTTATTGTCTTATGCAAAAGCCTTAAATTACAACCTGCTGTTCTTGTTTAACTTTGTCAAGCTCAATTCTCAATTACTTTGAAATGGGCCAGGCTTCTCTGACAGGTGTTTGGCTTTCAGAATTGGGCACTAACTGTTCAAGTCTCATTCATACAGTTCTCATTTTCTGCCACTAGACTCCAGTGTAATTCCCATGAAAAATTCAGTTTTCTGAATGGAATCTTTAAAATACAAAGCACTTCCTCCTTGAACTTAATTGTATGAAATTTGCCAATGGCTAATGCAAACTAAGTAAGCAAGGCCTAGTAGGGTGTGTAGGGTAGTCATGTGTCCTGAGAGCCTGGGCAGCACAGTTTATGCTGGTGGTCTTAGCCTGATTATTAAAGATCCCCTCTTCTTAAAAGTTCATATCTTGAACTCCTCTGGCTGTTGAAACTAGCACAAGTTGCAATCACTCAACATTTAGACAACCCATCTATTCTTTGAACCAGTTTTTAAGACAAAAGGGTAAGGAAAACAAATTCTGTGTAGTGAATGAAGCATGCATACATACAGTGGGAACGGCTATCCAAAGTGATGATCATATGTTGATGTGGCTGAGCTGTGTACTTAATGAGGGGCAGAAATGTAAACAGTTAATGGGAGGAACAAGGGACCAATGAGAATGTTGCCATTCGTTGCGGGATAAGGGCATTTGTTAATAGAGACCATGGAGGGTATTTGCTAGGAAGTTAAGTGTAGCTCATTGATGGCTATTCCCAGCTGGCCTAGAAGTTCCTGGGAATAACATGACCTAGGGAAGTGGTCCCACTCAGATTTACCATGAAATGACACAATGTCCTAAAACATCTCACAGTAACAAAGATGGCTTTGCTACATAAAGACTATGGCAGAGCATTTTTGGAACAAAGATTAAGGGCTGTTTGGGCCTGTAATTGGAAATTAAACCATCAGTGTTCCTATATGTGTCTGAGAAGGGTTTCCTCAGTTAGGTTTTTGTTTAAAGTAAAGAATAACCTTGTCACTAGCGAATAGCCTGTTTGCACTGGCTTGTGTTTTCTTCTGTTAATTGTTTCATAATATTCTCCTAAATTAATATGTCAAATTTTATCATTGAAATATCTGTGATAGTAAAATTCTCTTAAATTCTAGATTTGATACTTTGCAAAATATTTTTTTAATACCTTCATAATGAAAAAGTCCTATGTTGTTTCTGTTTGTGACAAGCTCGCTTTTCCTTTGTTTTGTCTCCATTGGAACTCACTTTCAGCTGCCTGATTCTCAGCTGTCGGACTTCTCATGGGTGAAGCATTGAAAGACTGCCTGTGGTTCTCTACCTGAGTTTTTAAACATGAGTGTATTTGCATGTGTCCACCATTTTGGTTGACTTTGTCGAGTACTCTAAGTCTATGGGACCGATTGATCCAGAAGACCCTTTCAGGCTCCTATTTGGGATGAGGAAAGATGGTATGTGTGCGGGCAGCAGGTGGGAGATGAGGGCTGGAGTGCTGCTGAAGTCTGCGGAGATTTCAAGCCCTGCTGTTACCTTTCCTGTCTCACCCCTGTTTAGGTATTTGTGTTTAATTTCTAGAGAATGGAACTTCAGAGTTATGTGCTTAGCAAGGCAATAACTACAGAGGTGTGGGGAAGATGACTTATAGACAGCTGTATTCAGAAATAACTACTGCAAATGATAAAAGTGTCAATGTTGAAATCTTCACTTTTTGTTACTTCCTCCACACCTCACATCTCCCACGAGGTGTCTTTCTTGGACTCTAAAGCAACTCAGCTTTCCTTTATTCTTCCTTCACCACAGCACTTCACCAGGATGTAGGGGCATCTCTCACATGCTGTGTGTCTTCTTGGTGCATTCTGCTGGCCTTTGTGGATTTATTACTGTTGTTACATTTTATCATTCTTTGTTTAGAGACAGTTTGGGAAGTGACTTCTGCGTACCCCTATCTTAGCCATGTTTCCAGTTTATATTCTCAGAATGCCACTTTTTGCTAATGCTTCAAGAGCGAAGACTGAGTGGGGCCAGTGGGAGGCGGAGTCTGAGGCTGATAACCAGGTGGGATTGGCATTGTGAGCTGTATGTGGGGCAGGGTGAGGAATGGCACCTGCAGTGGACTATGGTCATTTGGAAAACCATTCTTGGAAAGTGGGGGAGGGCTAAAAACATTCTAGTTCTTCATGTTCATTGTCAAAACTTGGACTTTATAGGCAGATGAAATGGAAATAAAGCTATGCACACATACCCCATCCTTAGCTTCCCCTGATAAGGCTACACATAGCCCAGTTACTATCCCCAGGCATGGATGTGTATTCTAATGCTGACCTGTCTGCATGGAGAGGCAGCGCAGTTCCCAGGGACTCACACAGTCAGTTCCTGATTCCTGAGAAACAGGAGGACTGGCTTTTCAAAGTCTGGGAGTGAATGTTTACAAGCTCCCTGGTAATTTCAGTATGCACAGGTGCTTCAGTATGCAGGTGCTTCAGTTTGAGCACCTGCAAAGAACTTTTTAAAACCATTCTGCATGTTTTTGAATCAATTGCCACTTTGCAGATCTGGGATTTGTACCATTAGCCACCCCATTTGAAAAGTGAGTAGGAAAGAAGCTTGGGACGATTGATCATTTGGCAACTTTTATTGTGATTCATTAGGAACAAAGTCAAATAGCAATGGCCACTCAGTTTTTCCCTAGACATGTGTCTTACTGTGTTTTTATCAGTTACCTTCAGATACCAGCCTCCCAGGGCTTGAAGGAGCCTGCATCAGCCACATCTCCCTCCCCCTGCAACCTGTGGTGTCTGCTTGGTTTTAGTCTTAGAGCAAAATCCAAAGTTTTGTTTCTCTGTAGTCAACAGTGGGTAGCACAGGTGTACAAGGATTTTCTCACAAGGGCCCATTGTAAGAGATACTCCGTGATTGACAGATTGATTTTAAAGACACTACCTTTTGTGATTAAGTGTAAAATTTGACACAATTTCAGTGGGGTGCTACCTGTGTATACTCACATACAGATTGTCAGTGATGTGGGAAGCCAAGTTAGAAGTGGTGCCGTACTTTGCAAGGTGTTGCGGTGCCATTCAGATCCATCTGCACCAAGCTTTATGGGCACCAGAGTTCAGTGAAGCTCCCCGGAACCTGGCACACAACTGGACAGCAGTTGAGCTCTTTTTCCTTTTAAGCCATTCTTTGCAAGTATCCCCCTTCTTTCCACTAATTTGTTCTTATTGGTAGGGTACAATATTGCATTGAAAAAGAAAATGGGGAATGGGATATGATAATCTATATTTTTGTTGTGAGGGTAGTAGCAGTGGTTCAGGGAGGAAAAAGTAAACAAATGACTCTTCAAAGGCAAGTAAATGAGTCCCCCCAGTCCATACGATTCTTATCTAGAGAATTTAACAATATGAGTAGAAAACAAAATTGTAAACCACAAAGGAAAAAGGAAAAAAAGGATTAACTTGCCTGACATCAACCTTAACTGTTAAATTCAGTAGATTTTTTTCAAAATTTTATTTTCCAACCCAGAAAGCACTGTAAACACTCATCTACCTCCTTAACTGTCACAAAGAGTTAAACCTCTTCCCTTCCCAACTGAAGGGACACAGATGCCTGTAGGCTGCTGAATGAAGGCAGAGCTGAGTAGCATCACGGGTCCTGTCTGGCAGTGCCCTTCCACTTTATCAGCATTTTCCAAACCTCCAGACCCCAGGCCTTATCTGGGTCCTGGAGAAGCCCTTGCAAGCAAGCAGGCACATATGGAAAGTGTGTTCAAGTTGTGCTCACTTCTAGAGGCCCCCAAAACTTTGTTTCACCCAAGGACAATATGCCACCACACCCCAGACCCCAGTCTCCTACAGGCATTTCCTAAGCTCCGAGACTGTGTTGAGTGACCGAAGGAAGTCCATTGCTGTGGTCTCTGGTTTGGACTTTGGTGCTCAGGCCACTCATACGAGCCAGAAGTGCTGGTGCACTGTGATCTCAAGTTTATGCCCCTTATTTTGGGGAAACTTTTTCATACTTCTACTTATAGAATTATATTGGCCAACTCTGGTACTTGATGGAATCATGTTTCTTTAAGCAGTTTAGGTTGTGTTAACTTTTAATCTCACTGGGCCACTGTTAGTATACATTATCTAAAGCTTCTGTGTGCTAGAGCCCATCTAGAAAGATCTCTAATACTTAGGTTTTGCCTTTACGCTTAATCGATGTATAAGGAAGAGTAGGTACGGAGGAACACTCAGTCATGTGGTATTTAAATATTAATATTAGTAATATTTTTCCTTTACAGATGCAGCAGCTTTTTTATGAGAATTACGAACAGAACAAGAAGGGGTACATTAGAGATCTCCATAATAGTAAAATTCACCGAGCAATCACATTACACCCCAACAAAAACCCCCCCTACCAGTACAGACTGCACAGCTACATGCTTAGTCGCAAAATCGCCGAGCTGAGGCATCGCACAATCCAGCTGCATCGAGAAATTGTGCTGATGAGCAAATACAGCAATACCGAGATCCACAAGGAAGACCTCCAGCTAGGCATCCCCCCTTCTTTCATGCGCTTCCAAGCCCGCCAGCGGGAGGAGATTCTGGAGTGGGAGTTTCTGACCGGGAAATACCTATATTCAGCTGCGGATGGCCAGCCTCCCCGGAGGGGAATGGACTCCGCACAGAAGGAAGCCTTGGACGACATCGTCATGCAGGTGATGGAGATGATCAATGCCAACGCCAAGACCCGAGGACGTATCATCGACTTCAAGGAAATCCAGTATGGCTACCGTCGCGTGAACCCAATGTATGGGGCAGAGTACATCCTGGACTTGCTGCTCCTGTACAAGAAGCACAAAGGGAAGAAGATGACGGTGCCTGTGAGGAGACACGCTTACCTGCAGCAGACCTTCAGCAAGATCCAGTTCATGGAACACGAGGAGCTGGATGCGCAGGAGCTGGCCAGCAGGATCAATCAGGACTCCGGCTCCCTGTCCTTCCTTTCCAACTCCCTGAAGAAGCTCGTTCCCTTCCAGCTCCCTGGGTCCAAGAACGAGCGCAAAGAGCCCAAAGATGCGAAGATAAACATCCTGATTCCTCTGTCTGGACGTTTTGACATGTTTGTGAGATTCATGGGAAATTTTGAGAAGACGTGTCTTATTCCAAATCAGAATGTCAAGCTCGTCATCCTGCTTTTCAATTCCGACTCCAATCCTGACAAGGCCAAGCAAGTTGAACTGATGAGAGATTATCGAGTCAAGTATCCAAAAGCTGACCTGCAGATTTTGCCTGTGTCTGGAGAGTTTTCAAGAGCATTAGCCCTTGAGGTTGGATCTTCTCAGTTTAGTAATGAATCTCTACTCTTCTTCTGTGATGTTGACCTCGTATTTACTACAGAATTCCTGCAACGATGTCGAGCAAATACGGTTCTGGGCCAACAAATATATTTCCCCATCATCTTTAGCCAGTATGATCCAAAGATTGTTTATGGTGGGAAAGTTCCCAGTGATAACCATTTTGCCTTTACTCAGAAAACTGGCTTCTGGAGAAACTATGGGTTTGGCATTACTTGTATTTATAAAGGAGACCTTGTTCGAGTGGGTGGCTTTGATGTTTCCATCCAGGGGTGGGGGCTAGAGGATGTGGACCTCTTCAACAAGGTTGTTCAGGCAGGTTTGAAGACATTCAGGAGCCAAGAAGTAGGAGTCGTCCACGTCCATCACCCGGTCTTCTGTGACCCCAATCTGGACCCCAAACAGTACAAAATGTGCTTGGGTTCCAAAGCATCGACCTATGGGTCTACACAGCAGTTGGCTGAGATGTGGCTAGAAAAGAATGACCCAAGTTACAGTAAAAGCAGCAATAATAATGGCTCCCTGAGGACAGCCTAATGTCCAGCTCTGCTGGAAAAAACATTTTTAATTATCTAATTTATTTTTCAAAAATTTTTTGTATGATCAGTTTTTGAAGTCCATACAAGGATATATTTTCCAAGTGGTTTTCTTACATAGGACTCCTTTAAGATTGAGCTTTTTGAACAAAAAATGTGATCAATGTTTGCCTTTGAACACATCTTGCTGAATATTATGTAGCAGACCTGTTTAAGTCTGACTTGAAACATACCTGATGAACAAAACTTTTATGTTTTTTTTTTACATTTTTCCCAGACCCCCTTCCCTACAGTCCTATGGCAGAAAACGTAAACATTCCTTCAAAGTATTATGTAACAAGACACTGTAACTCTGGTAAATGTTCTGTTATGACTGTTAACCTTGCAGATGCTACCTTGGTTTGGTGGGTTTTGTTTTTAACTATAGCTTTTTTTTTTTTTTCCAAGCCAACTTGTGTTCCACTTGTAAAAAAGGAAGTGTGATAATAGTTGTATCATCATCTTGATTATGTCCCCTAAACTGTCTTCTCCCGTCAAGGTCAGTAGGTGTCTCTGAGCGAGGCGTCTGAGGGAGCCCAGCGAGCTGGCTGTGCTGGGGCTCTTCCTGCAGTTTCTCTGGCTCACACAGACCTGATGTGAATTCCAAGGAGGGTTGGGCTTTTCCCTCTCTTCTTGACCCTTCTCTTTAGAGGGTAAAATATTAATATTTAGAATGAAAGAAGAACTATGGTGATAACCCTAATGTATGCAAGCTAAACAAACAAAAACACCCTAATGAAAACATTGGGGGAAACGTACTTGGCTTTGTTCACTTCCTCTTGTCTGTGTTAAGTTGGTGGAGATAGTTACTTCATTTTTTAATTGCTGGTCGTTTTATCCTTTGTATCTGAAATACCTTTAATTTATTTAATATCCATGTTTAGAGCTCTGCTGTTTCTTAGTACCTGTATTAGTATTTATGTGTACCAGGAATGTGGTCACTATGTTTTATTTGCAGTACACTGATCTCCAAAGATTTCCTTTTGAAAATACTTTTCCCCACTCCTTAATTTTCACATTCCTGTTTTACTAAATATTAAGTGTTCTTGGACAATTTTGGTGCTCATGTGTTTTGGGGACAAAAATGAATCTGTCATTATACCAGAATGTTTGTTTTCAACTCACAGATCAAATGTGCCTTAATAAAATGATTTTTCAGTTGGATTTCAAACAGTTGATAGACTTGCCATTTTAATACACATCATTGGAGATCTACTTATTTGTAAATAGTCTTTTGCGCATTTGGAAAAATAAACCAGTGGACAATATTTTTCTATTGTACTTTGCAGAACCATTTTGTCTCATTATTCCTGTTTTATCAGAAGAATTATATTATCTTTATAGAGTAAAACTTACACAGACTCATGAAGTTTTTCAGGTTCTTTGGAGGTCGTGTTTGTGTGGACTGCAGTTGGGGAGTGAACAGAACTGACGAAATGCCTCTTCCTTGATTTTTCCCTGGAGTAAAGTTGTCTCTGGTTGGTTCCTCATCAGTCTACTGACTCCGGTTCTTGAAAACTGAGGTCTCCAAACCAGGATGGTCGTCCCTGGCTTCTCACTACACATTCTTCCTCCTGGGCCTGAGAGATACTTCTTTATCCAGTGTCCCACGAGATTCTCCGTGTACAGGTGTCCTCAAGGCTTTATTACATGATCCAGAGCACAATAAATATTAGTTAATTTTTAAAAGGAGTGTAATCTCAGATGCCACAGCAGCAAGCACACCCTCCCAGGAGAGGTGTTACAGCGTAATGACAGGAGGTCCGAGCATCATAGCACCATGCTCACAGGAAGAATTGCTGTAATTCTGCCTGACTGCCATATACTCTGTGGGGTTGTTTAGTTTTCTTGGAAAAAGCAGACATTTTTATTGTCCAGTGAGGAATAGCATAATCCACGTTGGAGGACAACATCATGTGAATGCTGTTATTTTTCCTAACAGACCTGCAGGGATTTGCAAGGACAGGTTGCATGCAGCAGCCTGCTGAGCTGAACATCGCCCAGCATGTTGGTGACACTGGCTTAAGCGCAGCATTCCCTTCCCTGCTTCCAGTCCTCTTCCAGGTGTTAGTGCTGCTGTCTGTGGACCGCTGCCTCCTCTGCAGCACTTGGGCTTTTCTCCCAGCTCCTCCCCGGCCGCAGCAGCGCGTGGACACTGCCCACTGGTTTCCGGGTTCCACTTGCTCCCATCACTCCAGAGCCCTTCTTTTGCTGTAGTGTGGACTCTAGTCCTGGAGGGCAGGCCTGGGTCTCTTGTTCTTAGTAGTCGTCTCTGTGTCTGGGAATTCCAGTGTCTGTTCTCTGTTGCCCAGCCTCCCCATTGAGACTGCCACCATTGAGGTGCCTGACTCTCACCGTGAGTGCAGAAGTAATCCCTTCCACTCGAGCTTGGAAAGCTTTCTGTTTATATCTCTTTGGTTCATCTGTTTCTTTCCACTTTGTCGGAGCACACAGAGCCTAAGGTTACGTGTGATCTTGCAGGGAAGTATGTATGTGTGGGCATGTGAATTTTAAACTTTATTCACACAAATGGAACTGTGCGGGGTTAGGTGTGCACACCTGGTGGCACCCCTGATTGTGCTACAAGTCAGAAGAAGCTGTGGCTCTGTGCTGGCCAGCTTCCTGAGCCTTGTCGGACATACAGGAACCCTGCTTAGGGAGCCAGGACGGCCTCGTCTGTGGGGCAGATGCACTGGCAGACACTGCTAGCCTACACTTTGTTTGTAGAAGGCCGGCTCCCTTGGTGTTCTGAGCCAGAATGAAACCAGAGCAGGGACATCAGCCTTAGCGCCTGAAGCACTATGTTTGCATCAACAGCAGGGTCCTGAAGCAGCCTCATTGCTGACCCTGGGAGTGAGGGCTGAGCTGGGCCTTTGCAGGGTTTGAGAACAGGAAGGGGAAGTGGGAGCGCCATCGTGGGCCACCGATCAAGTCCGGGAGCACTGTGGGCACTGCCCAGCCCTCTGCCACATCCTGCTTCACATTTGATCCAAGAGGATGTGTGTGGTGTGTTTTCTCCAGTGTGAAGCTGCCGGGGCCATACTTGATGCATACTATCACTTACCCACCCTCGTCATGTTGTTTGACCCACAGTAAATGACAGTCACAGTCTGCATCCTCCTTGCTGTGACTTTGTGGACTCACTTGGAAGTCTAGATTTTCTTTGCAGCTTTCTCTACTGAGTGATCTCAGTGTGTTCATGGAATCAAACGTGCAAGTGTGTAGCAGTCACCATGACCTGTCCCTTACAGGCAGGCCCTGCAGGCTTTCAGGGGCATCACCTCTGTCAATGAAGTCTTGCCTTCTGAGACACTTTCTCCAGGAAGGGGACACAGTGCAGGCTTCCTGCCCCTGGATATTAAGTAAAGCTAAGGGGTTCTGCTAAGCGCCCCATAACTAAGATCCCTCTGCTTTTGTCATCGTTTGAGAAGCCGAGATACTGGCCTCCTGGTGCACAGACGCAGGCCCTGGGGGATTAGGCCGCATTACTGCTATGCAAAGTGCTGTAATCTGCTGCAAAGAAGCTTATGTGCCATGCGACCAGGGAGCCAGTCAGTGACTGCGCTGGCTGCCGCTCACCTAAGTGAACCCCGTGTTACTTTGACAGTCTCAAAAAAGATGTTTCGTCTGTGTCACTTGAGAGAAAAAAGCTTGTATGTATGTGCTTAGTCTAACTTTATAAATGAAATGAAAATGTAGAGGACACAATATAATGGGTCATCTTACAGCCACTTACTCTGTTGTGACCTCCAGTAGGAAGAAAATTACTTCCTGGTACTGGTGGCACCCAGCACTCTGGTTAGGCTGAGTCAGGAGGATTTCAAGTTCAAAACCAACCTTGCCAGACCCTGTCTCAAGATTTAAAATAAAAGAGAGAGAGATTGAGGCTGGAGATATAGTTCAGTATATAGGCCCAATATGGAACACAAAGACAAAGCTCTCACATTTGTTTTCCCATGCTTCAAGTTTTGTTTGATCTTTTCTAGGGAAGCAGAGGTAACAGGGTGGGTCAGTCCGGCTAGGGGCTGGCTTGTCACGGATGAGTTAAGCCACTTAAATATCTCTTGTCAGGACTTTTCAACTCATTTAGTTTACCCTTAATTATAGACTTAAGTGTCTTTATATCCTACTGATCCAAACAGTGAATTTTTGTCATTTAAAAAACATTCTTTAAAAAAATTTTTAGTTGCACATTCTTTAAAAGAGTAGTCAATTATGCCTGATTGCTTTTGAATGAGAAAATATAATAAGATATTGATCAAATCATTTAATCATGCTGATTTAGAAGCTTTGGAATCTGCTTCAGTTGAGGCTGGTGCTATCTGCAATGAGTTCGTGGGGTACTGACGCAGTCGGAAAGGAGGATGACACAGGGGGCTTGACGGTGTTGGGATTAAGAATTTAAAATATGGGGCTGGGGATTTAGCTAAGTGGTTCCAGCACCTCCCTTGCGAGAGGGTGCCTCCCACAGGCTTTTTCAGAGCATGATTTCTATGTCTGTCAATAACGAGTGCATCTGGGGATATGACACACTTGGCACCCCAGGACTAACCCCACCTTTGTCTTAAGGCCTACTGCCTTGGAGCAGAGACAGCCTGGTTGGAAAATGTCAGGTCTTTCCCATAAGTCATTCTGTCATACTTAGGTGTGTGAGGTGAAGCCTATCTGCTTGAATCTTCAGTGAGCTCCAGCGGAAGGTCATCCCAGAGGATTTGGTGCACATGGGTCCTGGTTTGGGTCACGAAAGTTTTTCAGGTGGCCTTAAGGGTCTTTGCTTTTCTTATCTCTGTCTCTGGCCTTAGGACAAAGTAGGGGATGGATGGCCTGGGATGCTGAGTGGAGGAAAGTGGTCCCGTAGCCCCAATTGTATTACCTACATTACTGACAAGATTAAGTCATCGATTGTTTTCTTCGATCATTGTTGACATCTTGTCCCTTCTTGCATTGCTAATAAAACTCTTTAAAAGTAAACTCGAACAAGAAGATAGCCTTGGAGAAATACTATGGGAATATTGCACACAATATCCTGGTGACATCACCCTGGGCAAGTGGAAAGGCCACACCGCAAAACCAGCTCTGGCTGCAAAACTGAGTCATGACAAAGTGAGAAAGAAGCTAGACAGATATACCGATGACTCAAGGAGTGAAAAGAAGCAAATTCCAGACGCAGGCCTCTTTGGGAATGAAGCACAGCACTCTCAGACCACTGATGTGTCCCAGGAGATGATGGGAAGAGGCGAAGAGCAGAAACAGCCAGCTCAAGATAAGGGTGACTCTTTCCAAACTTGGCGAGGTGGCGGGGATGCTGGGCGAGGTGTAGAGGTAACTAGAGTCACTAAATTCCCCTGCAAAACCCAAAGCAATCTGGTGGGAAAAGTACATACACAGACAGGATTTTGATACTCAAAGATGAAACTGCTCACCTGTGATCTACACAAGTTTTGAAGATTGCTGATGTGTTTTGGAGAAAGTCACACATTAAAATAAATGTTATAGTTTACTATATTTGGCTTTGGGTGTTCTGAAATATGAAGGGAGTGTTTGGCTTTCTACTGGTTGAAGTCACAGAGTTTGGAGGCTCCACAAAGATCACTTACAGCGGGAGCAGGCAAGGGAGGGGTAAGCCACACCCACACTCTGCCCAGCACCAGGGAGCTGGGATTTCAGAGAGTAGAGCCACTGTTAATAACTGTACCTTAGCAACTTTCCAAGGGCTCGAGGAGCCCAAAGGTCTGAAGTCACTCGGTAATGATTGGTTTGCATTATGATTCATGGCCTTTCTTTAAAATTAGATGGAGGACGAGCCTTTCTCCCTGGAGGAGGTGCCTTCCAGCAACGCCTGCTAGGTCCGGATGCTCAGAGGTGCATTGCCAGCGCAGTGACTGTCTGGCCACGTCCTCAGGAGGATGTGACTTGTATATTCCGTCAGTGTGGCATGATCAAAAGGCCCTGTCCAGCCCCAGCTGGTTTCCTGTAGGTGCGCCAGCAGTCGCTGGGCAGCCTTGGCCTCTCTGTCTGCCCAGAGGTTGGGTCTCTGCTTCCAGGTCTCTCCCACTGGATTCAGTCGCCTCCCTTAGCCAGCTGTTAATGGCTTCCTGTGCCATCTTCCCACACGGCCCTCTGGCCCTAGGCCAGGTGCTGAGGCTGTTCCCTCCAGGTCCCTCTTGCCATAGCCAGCTGCTGCCCAGTTATAGTCGTACAGCTGCTCCATTTCGTGCCACAGGGGTGCACAAAGGAAAGCTCCACTTCCCAGCCGCATGTGTCACCTTCTTCTGCCTCCGCAGCTGTTTCAAATTGGGAGGAAATTGCCCACAAGCTTCGAGATTTGGCAGAAAATGTGACATATGTGTACTTTCATAAGTTTAGGTACTAAAACACTGCAGATTGTCTTAAAATGAACTGACCAAGAGAACAACTTTGAAGATGGGGTGCTGTGCAAATTGCACCTATTTGCAGAGAGTGATGTCAGAAACACGATTCCTCTTGGGATAAGAAACCACAGTGTTTCAGTTCTGAAGGTGGACAGGTGTCTGTTACTGCTGCCCATCTGCAGCAGCTCTGAGGAGCACAGAACAAGAACTGAGCATGTTGTGACGCCCCCTTACTCCTGGTTAAACATCTCTCTGCAGGAGATGTGGACTCCAGACACAGCAGGTCTGTGGGAAATTCCGGAATAGCAGGGCCCAGGTTGGCAGGATGAGGCTGGAGATGCAGCAGTACTGTCAGTGTTTCTGTGTCTCACTGTACAGATCCAGGAAATTGGGGCAAAGACGCTGAATACAAAGGGCCCTGGGTTGGTGGTGTGTGGTTTGGGTTGGCTCTGGAGAAGGAGCTGAGCCTCGGAAGCAGCCTGACCTGGGTTTGAGTCATGGTGGGCTGGGCTTGCTGGGTCTGGCTGACTCCCCACTGGGCTCTCAGTGACATCACCACAGGAGCCAAAATGGGCTGAAGTGGAGTTCTTTTATTGACATCACAGGAAATGGTAAATGCTTCAAGCTTCAAAGCAAGTTTTTCCTTTTCTGAAATGGGATTTACCAGCACAACATGGGTTTGGATCAGCTCCCCAGATGCTGGGCCAGGTCCTCCACCATCTGCCTGCTCGCTGCTGCGTGATCATGCTCCTGAGCTCGGTCTCCTCCTCTTTGTAGTGGACACAGGTACCTGTCATCTCCCAAGCCTGAGAACTGGCTCTCCTCCTGCAACTTCCCGTTGGTGACAGCACTGCTCTCTGCACCATCTCCCATCCCCCAAATGGCAGGTGCTTGAGACTCTTTCTGGACCCTTACTTTGTCACCTATCAGATCCCATGAATCCCAGCATGGCGCCTCTTCTGACCCTGTCTTCCCCTGACCAGGCTGCACCAATAGGCATACCCTCCCATCTTCTCCCATCCAGTCTGGCCTTTTCCTTAATGAAAAAAATCAGATTTTTCCTATTCCTAATTAAAAAATCAGATCCTACCCAACTGCTCTGCCAGACTGCTTGCCAGCCAATCTATGCCAGCCACCCCACCCCATCCCTGCACCTTGTCCACTGCTCCCCCACTGAACAGGAAACCAGGGCACCCTCAGGACCAGAGCCTTGGCCTCCCTCGTATCCTTGTATGGCAAACCTACCTCCTCACTCTCTAGGACACTTGATTCTGGGCAATGCCACTGTCTCAGCCCTGACTTTCGGAGACTCAGGCAGAGTTCTGGTCTGGGCTCCTCTCCCCTGCGCTAGTAGGTTCGAGCTCCTACTGGGGGACTTTTCACCTCTGTCTGCTAGTTGCCGGGCTGCCACACCCCATGGTCAGGGCCAAGGCTGTCTTATCTTTGGGGTCCTCCAGGGATCATGGTAGGTCATGGTAGGCAGCCAGTGGTGTCCTTTACACTACATGGGATGTTTGCCAGAGAATCATCAGAGCTAAAATGAAAGACTTGTCTGCAGCCTGGACTTGCAGTTTTTAGGTAAAATCAACCAAACAGATTTCAATGAAGAATACAAACCTTGCTGGTAATCGAAGCTACTGAGGGGGTCGCAGGCAAGAGGATCACACATGTGAGGCCAGCCTGGACAGCTTCATGATTTAATAAAACTTGTCTCAGAAAATAGAAAGGGGGTGGGAATCAGTTTAATGAGAAAACTCTGGGTCCATCCTTCAGATTCCCAGAATATAGCCAGTTGTGGTGTCACATGTCTGTAATTCCAGAACTTGGAGGGCTTCCGCAGGAGGGCTGGGAGTTCGAGAACAGCATGAGCTACATAGCGAGACCCTGTTTCATAAAATAAACAGAGAAAGCAGCTTACTTCGTCGATATGGAATGCTTTCCCCCTGGAATCCTAATGTCACCATTTATGGAGCAGTTACTAAGTGTGAAGCTCGTGACATATGTCACCTCAGTTACTATTCCCTCCATCACTGTGAGGTCAGTATTTTTTTTTCTTAGTTGCCTTTGAAGACTTAAATCCCAAGGACTTTAGGTCACATGACCAAGGTCGCAGAGCTAATACGTAACATATGCAGCATCAACACCCACTCTTGTTATCAATAGTTTATCTTTTTTATGTTTCTTGGCCTTCTTTTTAATTTTTATTAGTACATTTTTACAGAACATAATGCTTATATTGCTAGGGTGGAGCTGGTACATGTACCTAACACATTTTCATTCCTATTTTCTTTCTCTTTCCTGTCTTTCCTTCTCTCTCCCTTATTCTTGGTACACTTCCCATGTGAGAAAGATATCCATCCTTCCTGCTATTTTATTTATTTATTTATTTAATACCAGGGATTGAACTTGTGACTTTGTGTTTGTGACATAGACATTGGAACCACTGAAGTAAATCCCCAACCCTATTTTATTTAGCTCTTTATTTATAATTTGGGTTTCTCACATAGGAGAAAGCATGTGATATTTAAACTTGTCTATCTGATTTATTTCACTTAACATTATGGTTTCATGGTGCATCCATTTTCATATAGATATCTCCAGTTTATCTTTCCTTATGGCAGAGTATGCTTCATTATGCATAAATACCACATTTTTTCAATCTATTCATCTGTTGATGAACATAGAGGCTGCTTCCAAGATTTAGCTATTATGAGTTGTGTTGCTATAAACGTGGATATGCATGGATCATGGTGACATAATATCTTAACTCTTTGGGGATGACACCTGGAAAGAGACTATCTAGGTCAAGTGGAATTTCTATTTTTAGTTTTGTGAGGAATCTCCACACTGATTGTCACAGTGGTTGTACCGGTTTACATTTCCACCAACAGTGGAAGCACTAATTTTTTCCAGAAGCGTCTCCAGAATGCTCTTCTTTGACTTCTTGATGATGGTCATTTTCCTGGGTTAAGAAGAAATTTCAGTGTTGTTTTAATTTGCATTTCTTTAATGGCCAGCAATGTTGAACGTTTCTCTGTGTATACATTAGCCATTTGGACCTCTTTGAAGTATCTTTTCCATTTTTTGATTGGGTCTCTTATTTTGTGATGTCTGTTTTTTTCTTTTTTTTTAGACAGAGTCTCGCTTTTGTAGTTCCGGCTGGTCTTGAACTCACTATGTAGCCCAGGCGAGCCATGAACTCACAGCAGTCCTCCTGTGTGTGCCTTCTTAGTGCTGGGATTACAGGCATGAGTCACCACGCCCAGCATTATGGTATGTGGTACTGATTGCTGGTGGGCATGAATCACCACACCCAGCATTGTTGTATGTGGTCTCTGGATATTCAATTTGGGACCTTGCACTTGCAAGGCAGATGCTAGAACCACTGATTTGAATCCTTGGCCCCATGATGTCTAGTTTTTTGAGCCTCTTATTCTGGATAGTATTATTCTGTCTGAGGAAAAGCTGGCAAAATTTATTTCCCATTGTGTTTTTTGATTCTGTGGGTTCTTTTGCCGTGCAAATCTTTTGAATTTGATGATCCCATCTTGATTCTTGGTACTATTTCCTGTGCAACCGAAGTTCTGTTCAGAAAGTCTTTGACTACACCTATGACTTCAAGAGTTTTCCTTCTTAATCTGTCAGCAGTTTAAGTGCTTTTGTTTGCTTTTAATAAATTGAATGTATTGTTACATTTTAGAAATACATTATGATACCATTCCTCATTGGCAATTTGTGCTTGTACATAATGTATCTTGATTTTTAATTTTTCCCATTCCCTTGCCCTCCCTGCAGCTCTCACCCACCATATATACAAGCTTTGTTTCCACTTTTTTCCTTGTTACCATCAATTCTTTTCTTTCTCTTCTTTGCTTTCCCCCACCCCCACCAAGTTCCCTTTTCCCTTTGAACATTTTCTTCCTACTTCACAAAATCTGTCATACATTTTGGACCTCATTTACACTTTCAGTTTCTCACACTAGAGAAGCTTAGTGTATTTACACATCTGTGTCTTATTTGGATGCACCTGAGGCCATGCTCATAAGTGAAATAAATAAATGTTTTTATTTTAACATTAGTTCTTTGAACCATTTTCATTTTAGTTTAGTACATTGTGAAAGATTTTATTCTTGATTCTGTCTTCTGTATGTGGATAGCCAGTGTCCTCACCACATTTTTAAAGATACTGGCTTTCTAACAGTGTATAGTTTGAGTCCCTTTATTAAAAATCAGGTAGCTTTGTGTGTTTTGCATTCCTATACTGTCTCACTAATCCTCATTTCTGCTTTGGGGTCAGTATCATGCTGTTTTTAATCACTATAGCTTTGTAATTCAAAGCTTTGTAATTCCAAATTCAGGATTGTTTCTTCGTTCTTGTTGCTTAGGATTTCTTTTGCTATTCTGGGTCTCTTCTGGTTCCATATGAACTTTAGGATTATTTTCTCCAGTTCTATACAGAATGCTGTTGGTATTTTGATTGGGATTGTGTTAAATCTGTATATCAGATTTTGGGAGTTGGCCATTTTGACTATATTGCTTCTTCCTACTAAGGAACAGGGGACACCTTTCCATTTTCTGTTGTCTTTTTCTTTTTTCTTTTTTTCAGGTCTTTTGAGACAGGGTCTCGCTTTGTAGTTCAGGCTGGCCCTGAGCTCAGCCTCCAACTCACATCACAGCAATCCTCCTGCCTCTGCCTCCCGAGTGCTGGGATTACAGGCGTGAGCCACCATGCCCAGCACTGTGGTATGTGGTGCTGATTGCTGCTGGGCGTGAGTCTCCACACCCAGTATAGTATATGGTTGCCAGGGAATCGAACCCAGGCCCTTGTGCTTGCAAGACAGGCGCTGGAACCACTGAGCTAACTCCCCAGCCCAGATTTTGTTTCTTGATCCATCCTGCTAACCTTCTTCTGATTGGGGAATTGAGACATCCATATTGAGAGTTATCACTGATAGGTACCGGCTTATTCTTGTCATCACCTATTTTACTCTTGCTGATTCCCTGTCTTTCTGTTCTATTAACTGCTCACCCTACCTGGTGTATTCACGCTACTAGACCTTTTGCCACGGTAGCTTCATTGTCTCTTTGTCAGCTCTGTGTTCTCCCCTTGACGCAGGGTGTGGGGCAGGGGTTCAAGTGGACTGTCAGACTTGATGTTGACACTCACGGGGTTGGGTTGCTCTCCACAGAGAACAAGGCCTCTGTCCTTTCTGGCCTGAGCTTCCACCTCTCCAGGAGTCTTGTCTGATGCATCTTTCCCTTTGCTACTCTACTGTGATTCTCTCTCACCAGGCACTTTGAGAAGGTAACCCGGAAGTTCCTGAAGCTGCTGGTTGCATACTTTCCCCCTGCATCTGCTGGCTTTCCAGCCTTACCTTCCCTCCCCAGACACCAGTGTGTTAGCCCATGCCCCTTCTGCTTTGAAACAAAATGTAGAATGAGTTTATTTTTGGTGGACGGTGATGCCCTTGCACTGGGGGGATGCTGTGCAGCTGGCACAGGTCTGTTTACTTGTGTCTTTATTTTCCCTTTTAAAAGGATGAATTTAGAAAAATCTATGTCTTAATCAATTTGCCATTGGTATAAAGCACTTGAGGCTAGGCAATTTACAGGGAATAGAAGCTTATTTGGCTCACACTCCTGGCGACAGGAAGTGCCAGAATCTGGTGAGTGTTTCTCACTCCATCAAAACATGACCCAGGGCATCACAGAGGGTGAGACAGAGCAGTGTGGGGTCTCCGGTCTCCCTGTTTTTGAAAGCCACTAAACCATCATGAGGACTCACGCTGGTGATCTCATCTAATTGGAAGTATTGTCCAAAGACTTCACCTTCAAATAGCATCAACATATAAATTTGTGAACTAAGTTTCCAACACAGGACTTTTTACGAAGGACACACTGAAGCCATAGCTTTTCATAAGCATGCTTTGCAGTAGAGATGCAGTAAAATAATTTTATTTTTTTGAGACAGCGTCTCACTTTTTTGTACTTCAGACTGGCCCTGAGCTCAGCCTTGAACTCACAGCAATCCTCCTGCCTCTGCCTCTTGAGTTCTGGGATTACAAGTGTGAGCCCCCATACCTGGCACTGTAGTATGTGGTACTGATTGCTGGTGGGCGTGAGTCTCCATGCCCAGCATTGTTGTATGTGGTTACTAAGGATCAAACCCGGGCCCTTGCACTTGCAAGGCAGGTGCTGGAACCACTGAGCCAAATCCCCAGCTCTATAACTATAAATCTTATACCTATGTTGGCAAATTAATAATTATCATGGTTTGTCACTTTCTAGTTTGTGCTTGATGCTATTGTTATTACTAAATGCACTACTTTAGCAAAGGTGACATAGTTGTGATAAATTGATCTTCCTTGTTGCCAATTCTTAGATTGCCTAATGTTCAAACAGTACTGTAGTCCAGTACCAAGGAACCGGGTACTGAGCCAAACAGGAAGCAACCCTTCATCCCTAATAAATTGGAACAGACTCAAAAGCCAAAAGCTGACTACACTTAGGAGATATCCCTGAAAAAGTTGTCATTTCCTAAAAAGGTCTCAATACTCGTAATACAACTCTTTATCTACCTGTCAGTAAAAACACTACTGCCAGCCCATGGCAATGGGCCAAAATTTTGAACAAGAATTCCATCACAACAGAAACCTACAGAGCTGATGAACGTGGAAAGATACTCAATTTCACTAGTAAGTGGGTCTGCACAAATTAAAATCACAGTGCGTGAGATACATTACACAACACGGAACTGGTACAGATCCAAAGTGTGATGATCCCTGGTGGTGTTTCAGAGGATACAGGGGAATGGGGACTTATCTAGTCCTGCCAGAAGCACCTGCTGTATAGATACTTGAAAAACCGGTTTGGCACTATCTGATCAAGTGATAGCACACATACTGCATGCAAGAACGTTTACAGCAGGCCAGGGAGTGCACTTCAATAGTAGGACCATGCTTAGCAGTTGAAAATGCCCTAGGTTCAATTCCCAGAACCACTACCAAAAAACGCAAAGGTACACAAGCAGTAAAAGTGGGTGAATAAATTAAGGACTATTATATGTTGTATATAGCATATATAATAAACTTATACATTTATATAATGGAATGCTATTTAACAAAGAAAAGTAACAAGGTCAGGAGTTCAGTTCTTCATACCAGAAAACAAAACAACAACAAAAAAAATAGATGAGTTCTACAGACAAATGAGCGGAAGCCAGCAGAAGGAAGTTACTATCTGCTTCATTTGCGTAAGATCCAAAGAATAGTCAAAGTACAGGCCATCTAGAGATAAATGAGAAGACGGTAAAAATAAAAAAAGCAAACAAAGAGTGCTTGTACCATCAAGATGACGACTGAATCTTGAACGGGAGGTTACTTGGGGCGCAGCAAATACTATTTCTTTGCTTAATGTTCATGTTATAATTATTGAAGTTGGGTATGTGCTAATTACCTCATCTATATCTAAGAATTATCTCACAAAAGAAATGAAGTAAAACAAAAAGCGAGGCTCAGTGAGTAGCTCAGTAGTACAACACTTACCTAGTTGGGTTTGGTTTCCAATAATGGAACAAATAAAAACAATGACTTCAAAACTGACTTCCTGAAGAAAACTCTACACCATGGGAAAATGTTCCCTTAGAACTGAGAATAAAAAGCAAGTTATAAAATTATACGCAGTATGACTTCAGTGTAGAAGGGAGCAAATATCTCCGTGGAGAAAAGACTAAGTGGAAAGACCTCAAAAATGCGAGCAGTTATACTTTTCTTTTGTGTACTCTCCAAATTTTCCACATTAAGCAGATGTTGATTTTGTAGTTTTAAATAGGGGACGAGTGTCATTTAAATTCTATGTGCATAAGTCTGAAATCAGGCTTACCAAGTTATTTCCATCAATTAGAATTCCATGTGGGAAATGGAATCCACTTCAACATTTCCAGCACGAAGGCGCTTAACAGAAAGTACGGTGAGCGGAGGGATTTGAGCAGCAGAGATTTAGTGTCCCACAGCCCTGGAGTCTGAGGACAAGGCACAGCAGGTTTATTCCAGCTAGCGCAGGAGGGGAGACTGGTTCCAGGGCCCTCTCCTCGGCTCGTAGGAGGCTGTGTCCCCTCTCTGTATCTGTGTCCACATCGTCCCTTTACATAGGAATCTTTCCCTATTGGGTCAGAGCCTGTGCTGCTGCAGCACGGCCTCCAATCGACTGATTATATCTGCATGACCTTAGTTCTAAATAAGGTCACAGTCTAAAGAGCTTGCCGTTAGGGCTCCGGTATAGGACTTTGGGAGAGAGGCAGACACAATTTCATTCTTAACTGTTGTTCAGGTTTTTACAAAGAGTGTGTATTTAACGAGGGTTGGGGGAGATCTGAGATGCTCTGTGGATCAGTCTCAGGGACCCTGAGCACTGCTAGGTCGGCCTTCCAAAGCCGGGAACACCCAGGGGGACGCCTGGGGCTACGCGTGGCTACTGAGTAAACTGCTGGGGACAGGCTCCAAGGACATTCTTGCAAGGGGTCACTTTGTTGACTGCGGGCTGCACAAGCCCGCATAAACCCTCTCCCTCCACCAGGGGGGCGCTGTTCTATGGGGCAGAGCCGGCTCTGGGCAGCCCTCCCCTCCCTTTTAACCTTCTTCTGCTGTGGTCCAGCTGCCAATTGGCAGGAGCTGGCCCTGGGAGCTGGGGTTCCCACAACTCTTTATCATTCTGGATAGAGCCAGTTTGAGCCCTGGAAAGCATTCAGAGAGCAGAGAGGCCCCAAGGGAAACTGATCTCTTTATCTTGACCGGTAAAGGGGTGGCCTCAGAGCTGGGACACATGTCTGTCTTCCTCTTACAGACATGGCAGCGTCCCCAACAAGAATGGGGCCTCACTGCACAGGAAATGGCTCTGAAGAGACCAGCCTTAGGCACCCGGCCCCGCTTCTCCCCGCTGGGACTGTGCCCATCAATGATAAGCAGTCATCTCTGGCCGGAGTCTGGGAGCGCAGCCGCGTGGATCCCAGGGAGGGTTTCTTGTTTCCCTCCAGGCCGGTGTTGGCAGGGATAAGGCAGATGCCTTTGTCCCACTGGGCATTTCAGAGCTTGGATTCTGCCCCTGGCCGGGTCCCAGAGATGCCGGCTGCTCTCCTCTCGTGGAAGAAACTGCTCTTTTTGTGTACAGACAGTCCTGTTGCAGGACAGCTTGGTCATCAGGGGAGTGAGCCAGCCGGAGAGGTCCCCTTCCACAGAGCAGCACGGTGGCTGGACGGAAATGGCCTGGAGGTCGCGGTGTTTCCGCTCCACGCTGGAGACCGTTCCCCTGCGGTGGAGAGCCCCGCCCACCTCCTCCGTCGTGTGTTCCTTTCTCTTCCTCCCTTTCCTCCTCACAGCCTTCCATGGGCAGGATGGCTCTGGAAACCCTTTGTGCACACCGCGGTCTGGCCTTTCACGTGCATCCTGCCACATGCTGTCCCAAACCTCGCCTGCTTCCAGATGTCTAAAATGGTGCTTCTCAATCCACGGTGCTTGGGTTTGCCTGCTGTGAAGAATGACCAGGTCCTTCCCAGGTCCATCACAGGGCCAGAAATTCAATCACAGTGCTGGGACACATGAAGCCGAATCTTACTCTGTAAGGGGATCGTATTTGTGTGTGTGTGTGTGTGTGTGTGTGTGTGTGTGTGTGTGTGTGTGTGTGTGTTTATCCCATATTTATAACTGTTGTAAAATACACATATACCATCCTAACCTTCTATTTGTAGTATTGAGGTTTAAACTCAAGGCCTTTCCACTGAGCTATATCCCTGGTCCCTCTTTTATTTTTTATTTTGAGATCGCATTTTTCACTAAGTAGTCAAGTTGCCCAGGGTAGGTTCCTGTCTCAGACTCTCCCAGAGCATTGGAAGCATAGGTATGTGCCACCATGCTGGGCTTGACCAAGTTGTAAGTGTATAGTTCACAGACATTAAGGACTATGAACTGTTTGTGTACCCTAAAATTCACATGGTGAAGTCTACACTCTCAGTGCCATGCTATTAATTCGGTGGGGGGCTTTGGGAATTGTTAGCATGTGACAAGGTCATGAAGATGGAGCCCCATGGTGGGTTAGAGCCCCCCCAAGAAGTGAAAGAGAGGGAGTTTTTTCAGAAAATCATGTGAACACACAAGAAAGTGGCCCTTGCAAGTCAGGAAGGGAGCCCCTGTCAGAGCTCCCACCAGATTTGGACTCCCAGCCCCAGAACTGTGAGAAAACATAGGTCTGTGCTAGAAGCCTTGTAGTCCAAGGGGTCTGGTTCTGGCAGCCTGAACTGCCTCAGGGAGCTCTGTGCCCATGGTTGTGCTGCCATCACTACCACCCACCCACAGAGCCTTTCAGTTTGCAAAGTGGACACTTCATGCTCATCGAATCACAGCTCCTCAATGGCCCCTCTCCCAGTCCATCAACCACTATTCTGCTTTCTCTACAATCCTGACAAATCTTGGTACTTTGTATAAGTGGAATTAGTTGGCATTTGTCTTTTGCTTACAGGTTTGTAACACTGAGCATAATGTCCTCGAGCTCCATCCATGTGACAGTGTGTTAGAATTCATTCCTTGTAGTTAAAGACTGGAGAGTATTTGCTGCCTGAATGTTTGGTTGTCAATTTGTCCAACAGGCATTTGAGTTACTCTCACCTGTTGTCTTGTGTGACAAATACTTTTGAGAAAATGGGTGTGTAAGTATCTCTGTGAGTCCCTGCTTTCAATATTTTGGTGGAATTTCTGCCTTGTAAGGTATTTCTATGGAAACATCAAATTATGTCCAACCCTGCAGAGAGTCCAGTTACTTCACCTTCTTGTCAACACTTGCTAGATTCTGTTTCTCTCTTAGAATCTTAGTCACTCCAGTGGGTATGAGATGGTATCTCAGGTGGCTTCCCTTTTACTTCCTTAATGATTAGTGATTTTGAGCACTGTTTTTGGCCATTTCTACGTCCTGAGGTTTTTTGTTTGAGAGAAGATGAAAATGCTTTCATTGATTGCAACATGAGTCTGACATGCCGCCCTATTAGAAGTGAGCCAGGGCCGGGGGTTTAGCTCAGTGGTTCCAGCGCCTGTCTTGCAAGCACAAGGGCCCAGGTTCGATCCTCGGTAACCACATACCATACTGGGCATGGAGACTCACGCCCAGCAGCAACCAGTACCACATTCCACAGTGCCGGGCGTGGTGGCTCACACCTGTCATCCCAGCACTTGGGAGGCAGAGGCAGGAGGATTGCTGTGATGTGAGTTTGAGGCTGAGCTCAGGGCCAACCTGAACTACAAAGCGAGACCCTGTCTCAAAAAAACCTAAAAAAAAAAAAAAAAAAAAAAGTGAGCCAGCATAACTAATGCTGTTATAAAATTTACATTTCCCAATTCACGTCAGAAGAAAATACTGTATGCTAGGGCTCTTAGTGTTATGGGCTAATTTCATTAATTTTTTGAAATGATAAACAGCAATTGACATATAAGGTCAAAATGTTCCAAGACATGGTTAGAAAGGCAACTTATAAAATCTACCATGAAAAAGCCAGAAGATCGGACTCTGCTGTGAGGCATTAGAGCTGCATTTTTATTCTAGCTGTTGAGTCAGTGTACTCTGCTGCTAACCAAGCAGGCACTTGCTGTGGACACCACATGAAGAGCGAATTTCTGCTTCAGCAAGAAATACTCCATCGGTTAAGGCTCTAGAGGACTTGTCTTTCCCCGTCTGCCTCTTTTGATACTGAAATAGCCAACTTTATCTTTTGTATGCAAAGAGGCAAATAGATCCTTTTTTTGAGAACTATCTCTTCAAGTCCTTGGCCCATTTTTGAATTGTGATGCTGGTTTCTGTTACTGAGTTGATCTGGAGCGGATTTTGATGGAAGGCAACATGAAAACCCACTGGGTCGAGAAGAGGAGCCACTGGCGGGGTGTCAGGCCTCTGGGGCCTCCTCACCTTTCCCGGTGGGTGTTTGACTCCGCTGGCTGCTTCCCCCTCCTGGCCTCTGTACTGAACTGAGCCTGAACTGCTGCAGGGGAAAGACGACGGGCTCTGTGCACAAGACCATCCTCCACCATCTCCAGAAATAGTTGGAAGGGCTGTGGGGTGTTGTCCCTCCCTGTCCTGGCCCAGGCTCGCCCAGTGTTAGCGCTTGTGACACTCTAGAATTGGCTGATCTCGGGAGGGACCTGTGATCCAAACCTATCAGGGCTGCATGGGGCTCTTAGAGAAAGGGTTCTGCTGGTCTTCACAAGTGGGGGGTGATACAATCCTGGGCCACTGATACCTCTCCTGGACAACATAACCCATTTGCAGGAGGAAAACAAAGGTTCATGTACAAATGAGAAGAAAGAGTGTGAGCGAGACGGCCTATCATCGCCATGTGCCGGCATCCACCTGTACCTGAAACCAGCCCGTCCCCAATACGCCAGATGCATCAGCCAGTAGCTTCCTCTCTCCCCCTTACTCAGGTTGGAGTTGGGTTTATGTCATTGGTAACAACAACGAAATTTCCCCATATAGATCCCCCTTCCTAGTACTTTCATCCCTCTCTCCATGTGTCTAGCTGTCTGCCCTTTCGCAGTGCGTCCCCACCCAGCTCAGAGCTGCCCTCTTTTCTTTCATGTCAGCTGTTTCTAGGGATCCCCAGTAGCCACAGGGGTGGGGAGACAGCTTCCCCAGTCTTCCGCCTCCCAGCCTGGCTCACCTTGGCCCTTAGACATTTGCTCTCTGGAACGGCAGGATGTCTTTAAGTGGAAAATTACACTTCAGCAGCTGGCATGAACTGACCAGGAGACATTCACTTCCCCTTGCCTGCCTGGTCCCCACCAAGGCCTGTGGGGTCTCTGAGACAACATCCCCTTGTCCCCATCTCTCGGATAGCCTTGGGAAAAGGCCCTGCCTGGCACAGGGGCTCTGGAGAGCACAGGGCCCTACGGTGAGTGACTCTGGGACAAGCCGCCTGGTGTCCTGGGTTGGTGTGGGGTGTGGGCTGTTTTCTCACGCAGCTGTGTTCTCCCTAGAGAGTTCCCACCCCCGGGCCAGGAAGGGGAAGCCGCCTCCGGGTGTCAGAGAGGGCTGAGCTGCCCCACGGGAGCCCATGGGTGAGTCAGTCCCCCCAGCAAGGGCTGTGCTGTGGAAGAGAGCAGGATGTGGCGGTGTGCTGGGTGAGCCACACCTGGGTGGGATAAATTTTGGAGTCTTGCTCTGAGGGCCTGGGGGAGGGTCGCTTCCCAGTTTGGGGAGAACAGGTGGATCTTCACGATGTGCTTGAGGCTGAGTCCTAGGGAAGCGAGCACAGTGGGTCCAGACCTGGGCCTGCTTGGAGTGTGCAGAAGGAGCCAGCCCCGGCCCCTGGATGCCCCAGGTCCTGACCGAAGTGCCGTCTCCTCTTGGGGGGTCTCAGGGCAGCGCGCTCTCTCCTCACTCCGCAGAGCTGGCTGCCTGGTGGCGATGCGATCCACTTACTGCTCAAAGACGCGCTTGGGAAGTTTAGAAATTGTGATCTGTGAAACAAAGAAGTGCTTCTTGCCCTGAGGTGTGGGGGAAGTCGTGTGGTACTCAGTTCTCCACCTGCACTGGCGCTGGGCGAGTACGTCCTGGGTCCTGTGGCGCTTCTGCCCCTGGGCACTGACCTGAGCTCCGTGGGTGGCAGATGGGAGGACTGGATGAGAACGCAAAGAACTCATGTTTAAGAGTCACAGGTCCAGGGGACTAGTCAGTTAACACTGAGCAGAGCCACTCCCGTTGTGAGAAAGTGGTGCTGTTCAGGATAGGTGAGAGCCAGGCTGAGCTCGGAGGGCTGCTGTGGGGTCAAAGTACAACGAAAAGCGAAAAGCGCTAGTTCTGAGCAGCAAGATGAGACGACTGCTCTTGACCTTGACTGACTCATCACTCATCTGAGGGCCACAGCTTCTCCATCTGTAAGGAGAGCAGTCCGCCTCCACTGCTCGCCCCGTTGCGGACTCCATGTGTGAAGGCATCTGGGGTGTGGGAAGAAGACGCACCCCAGGCAGCCCTGGGTCAGAGATGGGAGCTTCCAATGTGCGTGTCATTCCTCTGAGCCTCGGTTTCCCCATCTGTGGAGTGGAAAGACTCACAGTTGAAAGGAGTGGTTGAGGTCTTTAGGGGAGAGACCTTCCCTGCTGGTGCCAGACCAGTGTCACAAGTTCAGTCTGGGCCGGTCTGGTCTTTCTCTCCTCAGCTGGTGTGAGTAAGATCAGAAGGCCTGGGGGCTGTTGGGAGACTGGGCTGTGCATGGCACAGGAGGTTGCCCACACCCTGGGGCCCGGGGCCAGTGCCCCCTTCCGTGCTGCTGTCACCAGCACAGCCAGCTCCCTCCAGTCCCAACCTTCCCTGAGCTCAGCCCTGGGCAACTGGGGGCGACGGCACAGCGGCTGTGCCCAGGCTGCAGGAGACACCCAGGACAATGAGACACAGGGGCACTCAAAGAAGAAAGGATGCGGACGCCGAGTGCACTTCCTGTGCCAAGGGACGAGCTGCAGGGAAGATGCTCGGACAGCGCCAAGTGTGAAACAGTACCAGCACGGTCTGTGGCACGACCTCGACCCCCTCCTGGTGCTCGGAGCTGGTGGCCGAGGCAGTGCTGTGGTGAACGAGAGGGAAGCTCGCCTCTCAGGGAATGGCCACTTATGTGCATTTAAAAAAATTTTTTAAGCCACTGGTGGTAGGATTTAATCTTTTAAGAAGCTAATATGGACATGGTGGTGCATGCCTGTGGTAATCCCAGCACTCTGGGAGGCAGAGGCAGGAGGATTGCAAGTTCAAGCCCAGAGAGGCCAAGTTAGCAATTTAGAGACCTGAAAACAAAAACAAGAAAACCAGGAGGATGTTGCTCAGTGCAAAGGCCCTGGTTTTAATCTCCAGTACTGCAAAAATAAAAATAAACTCAAAAAATGAATACTGAGAATGATCCCAACTTTGTCACCTTGGCAGAGGCTGTGGGCTCTTGGCTCACTCTGAAAAGCATGTGGCGTGGCACCCCCAGGCTGTGGGTTAGCCCACGTCCCCTCCAGAGTGGCTCTTGTTATAAGAATGAGGTAATCTAAGTAAATACACTGCAAACCCCCCAGAGGGGAGGGTAATAAGAACCAGTAGTTATTTCAACGATATTCAACTTGGACACTTTGGAAACAGCTGATAAAGGTAAATCCTTTTACGGAAGTCACTGTGGCACCGGATGTGGGCAAGACAGCTGGGAGTGGCTGTGGACATTCGGTCCCACAAGACCTTCTGTCTCTTGCATCACACAAGTCTTTAAGTTCTGGCTCCACTTTAAAGGAAAACAAGCTATGGAAACAAGCTATTAGAAATCCTAGCTGTGCGTCATGGATATGATTTATGCAAAAAGAACCTAACCTGGAATCCCACTCAATGGCTCTTTCTCACATACTAGGTCTTGAGCCTAGGTCAGAAATGTAGTCATTGAGTACGTTTTCAGTTTAAAGCTTTACATTATCTGTGATTGTCTGTCTTTGTCTATTTTGTCTATTGTCTGTCTTTGTCTTTGTGCTAAAACAGAGTACACAGAATGGGGAGATTTGTGCTTCTCACAATTCTCAGGCAGGAAGGTCTGAGATCAAGGGCCACATCTGGCACAGGCCTTTGTGCTGCGTCATCTGTGGCAGAAGTTGGGACAGCAGGGGAGAGCGGGCAAGGAGGGGGCGGAGCGTGGGAGGGGGAGAGCCAGACTCGTCTCCAGCAGGGCTCGTTTCTCTCACCTGTTCTTGAGGACAGTCCCAGGGAGAGTGTCAGTGTGGCTCCGGGTTGGATGACAAAGATAATGGTGGTATTTGGCTGTCCACAGACCCAAGCGAAGAGTGAGGGTTTGGAGACGAGGTGGAGAGCTGGAATGGGGCTCAGAGCATTTCCCTCTGTCCGTCGCCCACCTGTGACTCTCTTCCTGGTCTTTAAGGCACAGGCCTCTGATAAAAGAAAGAAGAGAGAGAATAAAAGGAAGAAAGGTAGGAGGGAAGGAAGGGATGGAGGGAGAGAAAGAAGGGTGGGGGGAGGGAAGGATTTAGAAAGGGAGGGAGAAAAAGGGGGAAATAGGGCAGGAAGGAGGGATGGCCTTCTGTACTCCCAGCGGGCCTATGATGGCCTCCTTCCGGTCACGTGCAGGCTCCTGTCATGTCCGTCAGGCCACTTTTTGTCTCTCTGTTATTTATGTTTTTGAAGCCTGAACTGCACCCAGCGAGGGGACAGCACTACACTGATTGGACCGTCCTTCTGTTTTTGGACATGGGATCAGTCCCAGGGTCAGGTTAGATGTTCAAGAAGAATCTTGCTGGAGTAGCTTTGACTCTTCCTTCTCTTTTGCCCTTTGAATATTTCTTTCAACTACCCTATCAGAAATGGGGACCCTAAAAAAAGATAAGATACTTGTATGGGGTTTAAAAAGATAATTGGCAAATTTCTTTTCAGAGATACTGTGTGCTCATTTGCAAAACCCAGAATAAATTTAGCATGACCTTTAAAGCCCAAAGGGGCGGGAGAATCCCGCCAGAGTGCTCTTCAGTCTTTGGAAGGCTCCAGCCTTACTGTTTCTGGAAAGTTCTAATGAGCAGCTCTGTGTGTGGGGCCAGGCTGGAGCCCGGGAAGGCTCTGTGGTCGTGTGACTGATAGGGTCTCAGGGGCAGTGTCTGCTTGTCCAAGGGCCTATGGGTCAGCTCAGCTGAGGACATGGCATGGTGTGTGTGTGTGTGTGTGTGTGTGTGTGTGTGTGTGTGCATACGTGGGCACTGTGTCTCACAGTTTGCACTTCAGAGAAGAAAATCAGTGGCTGTGGCTGCTCCCCAGGGTCAGAGCCTCTCGGGGGTGCCGGCCGTGGCCAGGCTGAGGAAGCCCCAAGAAGGTGGGGTCTCCACTCAGGCCAGCCACCAGCCAGCAGGCCCTGGGGAACAGGTGTGTGGGACCCTCAAGGAGCCAAAGGGACAGACTCCTGTCAGCACCCAGTCCCATGGAGAGTGTGCAGGGTGGCCCTGTGCTGGGGAAGGGGGTGTTCCCAGCATGGCAGGACCGGAGGCCCGTGCTGCTCCACGGAGATGGTGCCTTCCCTTAGCTCCCAGTCCGGACCCCAGGCCTCTTCTTCTCATTCCTCAGAGGGCGCCCAGCATCCAGTGATGGGCAGTTTGACTTCCCCTGGGTGCAGGGTGGAGGCTGGTGGGGCCGGGAGCCCAAGAAGCCTGTGTCTGATCATTGGAACAGGGTTGGACCAAAGCAAAACCACTCCTGGAAGTGGTGACAAGGACGTCGGAGAGAAGCTCGGCGTCCACCAAGGCTTGTCTGGTAATCAGAGCTCAGATGCCTTCTCAGGACTGAAATTTACACCCAGCTGGGGCAATTTAATGGCTTACCAAGACTCTTAAAAATGAAATAAAGAAAAGCTGAGTGTTGTGGTGTGTGCCTGTAATCCCAGAACTGGGAGGCTGAGCTAGGAGGGTCGTCTTGATTTCAAGGCCAGCCTGGGCTACATAGGAAATCAGGGCCAGCCTGAACTACAAAGAGGCACCTTGTCTCAGCCAACACCCGCCCCCCAAAAAAAAAAGAGAGAAAGAAAGGAAGGAAAGAGGAGGGAGAGACAGAAGGAGAGAGAGAGTAGGAGAGAGGAAGGAAAAGGAAGTGAGGAATGGAAGGAAGGAAGGAGGGAGGAGGGGAGGGCTACAAGAGGGGATGCAGAAGTCCTGGGTTCAATCCCCAGCACTGACAAGAAAAGAAAAGAAAAAGCAAACATTAGTGTCTCCCAGGTAGGCAGCTAAGTCCCCTTCTACTCCCTATGAGTCAGCTTCTACATCAGGCCCGGGTGGGCATCCTGAGCTCCTGTGCCCTTGAGCCTGAATGGCCGGTGGTCTGCTTGGCATGCTCAGTGCCACTGGCTGGTCTGACAGGGGAGACTGTGGAGGAAGCCTCCACTAGGGCAGAAGGAGCAGAGGCACCATGCTAGGGCTGGTACCTGCATGGCTCTTGGGGATCCGCCACAGCCAGTGCCCTCTATGGACTCGCTCTGCCCTCTGGGGCATCCTCCTTGGGCACATGTGAAGTAGGCCCTGAGGTGCAGGCCATCCTGGGCTCTTGGTGGTTGCTCAGAATATTAGCTATTCGCTAGCCACCTAACTTAGATTATTTTTGTTAATACATTTACTCAAAAACTTGGTTGGCTTTGAATCTTTCATTTTTATTTATTACTTCTTAAGAGTCACCAAGGCTAAAGGCCTCTTCCAACTGAAGCCTTACAAGTGAACAGAACTTTGTTTTAATCTACTGGGCTTGCTGCCTTGACCTGGTTTTGAGTTTAATAATTGCTACATTAGGGCCAGGGACTTAGCTCAGTGGTTCTGGTGCTTGCCTTGCAAGCACAAGGGCCCAGGTTCGATCCCCGGTAACCACATACAACAATACTGGTCATGGAGACTCATGCCCACCAGCAATCAGTACCACATACCACAGTGCCAGGCATGGTGGCTCTTGCTGTGATCCCAGCCCTCTGGATGCAGAGGCAGGAAGATTGCTGTGAGTACAAGACTGAGCCCAGGACCAGTCTGAACTACAAAGCAAGGCCCTGTCTCAAAAAAAGAAAAAAATTGCTACATCAGGGCAGTAGTTGGGGGACAACCCCTCTACCAGATCTGTTCTGGGGGACCCTTCTGTTAGAGGCCATTTCTAAGAGAAAGTTCTAGAAAAATGCCCACACCCAGCTGTGTCTCTTATATGGTTCTAATATGTGGGCAAGAATTTGTGTAAAGTAGGGGTGAAGAAGCTTTGTGTGCACAGGACGGTGAGTGCTGGCCCAGCTCTGTAGAGTTACTAGGACGAGGGGTTTTGGGCTCTCCCTTTCTTTCTGCTCTATTGTCCTCCCAAGTTCGGCGTGATTCTTAGTTGGTACAATGGATGCTGAGTCCGCATAATTAAACAAAACAGGAATGTATTAAAAAGAAGTTTAGAGAAACCAAAATAAAACCCACAGACTAATGCCCTGAACTATAAACCATATAAAGAGCCACACAGAGAGGAAACTACCGTCACTTAGAGATAACCATGTGTCACAGTGTGTCTGCTGTGTGGAGCTTGACACTGCTGTCAGCACTAGCATCCTCTTGGGGCTTGCAGGCCAACTTGTAACTACTGCTGCCCTCTGGAGTCTCATTCCAGATTGACATTTCATGAAATTGACTCTGATTGGTGGAGTTAGGTCACATGCTTGTGGTTAGCAGCAAAGGAGTCTGGGAAGGAAGTTTTCTCAGTTCTACCTCAAGAACTTCACAGGATTCTGAAGGTGAGATATGTCTATAAACAGAGCTGAAGTGTTTTAAAGATATGGGGCATCCAGAAAACAGGGTTACCTACCCCACGTGCTGCTTCTCCTTTCTCATTTCTTCACTCTACACCCTACTCCTATTTGGCTTCTGTCCCATAGCCCTAGTAGCGCAGCTCCAGTGAGCCACTGCATGGCCAAATCCTTGGTAGGTCTCTGTGCCCATCTAACCTCTCTGCACATGTGCCTTTTCGGCCTCCTGGAGACACTTCTCTCTTGCCTTCTTCTGTTACACTCTTAAATCTCCTCCCACTTCTGCTGTTCCTTCTCCATAGTCTTTGCTCACTCATCATCCATCTGAACCTGAATGAATGACCTCACTTCCAGCTCCAGGACAGAGCCTTCTTCTGAGTTCCTGTAGTTCTCAGGCCACTCGTATCTCCCACCTCACATGTCCGGCGCAGAAGTCCCAATGCCCTCTCAATCTGTCCGCCTTCAGTGTACACCATTTCTGCAAATGGCACTTCCATTTCTATCAGTATACAAGATACCCTTAATTCTCTTTTCTTTCCCACATAGGAACAACAACTTACATTGTATTCTGTTTCCAAAATGTATAGCGGTTCTCTCTCATCACACTTTTTGTACTTTGATACCAGCAATCAAACTGGTCACAGTTTGGAGTAACTGTGGTCTAAACTAACTGTAGTTTAGACACTGGTCTAACTGTAACTGTGGTCTAAAAATATTATGGAAAATTTCAGAATGAATGATTCATGTGTTTGAAGTTGCATACCAGTCCTTGTTGTGTGATGAAATCTTTTGACTTCCCACTCTGTCCTGCCCGAGATGCGATTCATCCTTATGCCCAGTGTAACAAAGCTTTATATGCTACCCATTCATTAGCCATTAAGCTATCAGGCCAACTAGTGCCACAGCACAGTGCTTGTGTTTCGGTAATCCTTATCTTACTTAATAATGGCTCCAAAGTGCTCAAGTATTGATGCCAGCAATTTGGATACTCCAAAGGAAAGCTGTGAAATGTTTGGCTCCTCTGAGTAAAAAGGTGAAAGTTCGCCATTGGTTCATAAATGTAGGCAAAAATATGGTATCTGTAGGGTTCTGTATTGTCTGCAGTTTCAGTTATTCCCTGGGCATCTTGTAATGTAAGCCCTGCAGGGAAGGGGACACAGCTGTACTCAGTTCTCTTCACTTCACCTTCCTTCTTTTACCACGACTTCCATTCAGGTAGCCATTGGTTTGTGCCTCGGCTGTTCCCAAGGCCTCCTCTCAGGACTCTGCTTTCATGCTTTCTTCCTTCTGCTTGTCCTCCAAACTCCACTGCAGCGCTGCTCGTCAAGCACACAGCGGAGCACGTGGCTCCCTCACCTCAGCTCTTCCCAGGGCCTCCTGTCCAGAGAAGCATAAAATCTGCACCCCATTGTGGCTCACTTCTCACCATCTGCTTCCCGTGAAACTCTGATCATTCATGTTATTACTCTCTCAGTCCTTTCTTTATTTTCTTTATAACAACGAAAACTTACCTGATCTGCAGTCCCTTTGTCTGTTCCCTTGTCTGCTTCCCAGCTTCAGTACCAGACCCATGAGCGCAGGAACATCCGGGTCTCGTTCACTGAGTAGGAAAAGTAGACACTCCTTTAAAAAAATTTTATTTCCATGATTTGACTCCTTGTTTTTCAAACATACTCCAGCCCTGGAGCTTCAGGACACCTTTCATCAAACCCAACCTGAATACTTGAACAACTGTTGCCTGTAGGATGTGTTTTTTATAGAGGAGAATTGATTTTGTAAACCCCTGGCTCACTCAGTTCCCCAGTTGCATTTACAACGAATTGATCTGGTCTTCATTCTCTTCAGAACCTGCAAAGAAACGCAGCCGGCTGGCTTGCCCTCAGGAGCACACGGCCTTGCCTACCACGCAGTGAGTCCATGCTCTAGGGCTGATCACATGCTTGTAAAAGATGGCTCCGCTAGGTCTCACACCTCCTGGCTGTCTGGCATGTTGACACATGTCATAAAAACTCCCCAGAGAGCTGGAAGAAGTGTATGTATGGGGAGTGGGTCTCCCAGGCAGGTCAAAGGTAGTTTGATTTCTGAGGTGTTGCCCTTTCCCTCTGAGTGCGAGCTGGAGCCTGAGTACAAGATGATTTTGTTTAGGCTTGTCAAGGTATGAGAAGGATCCTTTGCATCTCAAATGCTAGTTTACAGTGGAAAAGGAGCCCTTCCCACATTGTGACCATGTGAAGTATTTATTAGGCACCAGCTGTGTGCCAGTGCCATCCCCCAGGTCTTTATTGATACCATCTTCAGTTTTCATACAACTCTCCAATCTCAGTTCAATACATGAGGCCCCCTGCAGCTCAGAGTGAGAAACCTGGGCCTGTGACCAAGCCCCTGGCCCCGCCAGCATCTTCCCACCTCTTCTGAAGAGAAGCTGGGGCTGGGAAGGCAGGTGAGCTCACACCTGGGGGTTCCTGACTTGGTTTGCATTGTGGAAGCGAAATTAGCACTCTGGAAGCCAGACCACAGGGAGTAGCCTGAGTGATTCGGCCAGTGCAGGTCCTGGGGCATCTTGGGGCTTCCCACATTTCCGTCCGGGGATCTGAGCCAAACCCAGAGTTTGGATCGACAGTCTCAGCCCACCTGGCATAGCACAGACCCTTAGAGGAGGGACTTGGAAGGATTCCCTAGTACTTGCCAGCCTTTGCCTTTTGCTGTGTCTCCGAGAGGCAGTCATTCCACATCTGTGAGGACCATAGGTAATTTGCTTTGGTTTTTTATCTGCAGTTCTCACAAGGCAGAGATATGGAGCAGATGATTAGGTAGATGAATGGATGGATAGGTAAGGAGGTGGGAAGATAGGTGGAAGGACGGTTGGTGGATGAGAGGATGGGTATGTGGATAGATGGGTAGATTGGTGAGTGGATGGATAGATGGGTGAGTGGACAAATGGGTTCATGGATAGATAAGTAGATGGATAGATGAGTGACTAGGTAGTTGGATTGAAGGGTGTATGGATAGATGGGTGTGTAAGTAGGTGGGTGGACTGATATATAAGTGGGTGGCTAGATGGGAGGGTAGAAGGGTGGATGGCTTAAAGATGGGTTGGGGTTTATGTCCATGACATCAGTGGTAGCTCTCTGGGAAACACCATGAACTTATGAACCAGGATCCTCACGGAAGTTATTTTCAAAATGGGACCTAAATTTTTGTGTTCAGCAATGAATGGTGGGATATTAGGCATCAGCGAGTGGGTGGGCCGCTCTGCGTCTGCACCTGCTTCTCCCAGGACTAGACGTTGTTCATCCCCTGGGTTTAAGACCAAGGCACTGGGGTCTGGCCGAGTAGATAATAAGAGCATCGGTGTACCCCACCCCCCTAGCTAAAGGGACCAACCTAGAAAGGCTCCCACCCCAAGAGCCTGAGCAGAGGCAGGAGCCACGTGCTGCCAGCACCAGTCTCAGTCTGGGCATCTTGTCTCGCTCCACTGGGTCGGCACGTCAAGGACACTGGGACTCTTGGACACTGGCTGTTTCTGGCCTTGGAGACAGTGGCAGTTCCAGGTGAGCCTGAAACTTTTTGTGCTAGAAGACAAGAGAGTGTGCAGAGATTTCGGAGGCAAGTGGACCACACCTGGGATCCCAGCTACTTGGTAGGCTAAGGCAGGGCCTCGCAAGTTTGAGCCTAGGTGGGTAATTAGCAACCACTTTATCTCAAAAAGAGATGGTGATAACTGGGGATGTAGGAAGTAAGAAGGTGCAGTCCTGAGGGAGACAAGGTATACCAAGGCTTTTATTAAGTGCAGCCTTGGGGACAACTGATACCAGGAGTCTGGGCAACCACGCAGCAGCATTGCCCTGTGGGCAGGAGACCTACCGCTCACTGGGTGCACCCCTTACCCCGGCCTCACCAGCCTGAATCTCCCCAATCTCCTTCTTTCTGCTGAAGAGCTGCCTAGTGAGGGCTCCTGTCCAGGGTGTCTCTGCTGGTCCCAGAGCAGAAGGCAGAAGATCCGGTAACCCAGGAGTCAAGGGGAGCAGAGATTCCTTCCAAGGCAGCAATCAGGGCCCAGGGTAGAAAAGTTCTGAGAAGTCCTGTCCCTCCTGCTCCTGGAGCGCTGCCCGCCCCCCGCCTCCATGAAAGCCCCAGGAGTCCAGGAGCAGAAGGAAGGCCCCAGGGAAGAAGACTGGCCATGTGGGGATGGAGTAGAAGGAGGGAGGCACAGCTTTGTCTGCGCGAGTCCCACCGAAGGCCCAGCAGAGGCGGAGAGTCTCCATGTTGCCTCTCCAGCCGCGCCCTGCTCATTCTGACTGCGAAGCCCCTGCTGCTCCGAAGGCGCCTCAAGTAGAAAGAACACTGCGGTCATCCGATGCCCTGAAGCAGCTGGGCAACTCCCAGCCTCTCCATGTTGCCTGGGCCAGCTGCTCCATAGGCCACACCCTTGATGTCCCCAGGCCCTGCCAAGCGAAGTGGGCTTGGATCAAGCTGGGCATATCTGCCACCATTCTTATACCACTCAGTACCTTGCCCCATTTCTCCCCACGTGTGAGACAGAGTGGCTATTTTCACAGATGGCTGGAGAGGATGGGACAGACGTGTCGGGTTAGGGGCTCTCTAGACTGTGCTGCAGGGGGCACACAGAGCCCATTTTGCTTAGAGAACAAGCCCATGTCGCATCCAGCTCCGGACAGACACACGTAGGTTAGCACTCTCCCTGGTGGTCATGGAGGCAGACCCCCAGGCCGGAGGGCAGTGACTCCGCCGGGGTCAGGACTAGGACTCCAGCCCATGCGCCTGCCCTCAAAGTTCATCCCTGCACTGGAGCAGGCCCCACACCTGGAGTCCAGCCTAGGATCTCCAGGGCCCAACACCGTGTTTCAGTGCTGCTGTAAAACATCCTTGTAACCAAGCACTAAGCATTTTTCAATTAGTAACACTTATACACTGCTACAGAATCTGAAAGGTATGTGGTAAAAGTATGTAGTTGTCCCCGGCGTTGGGGTGGTATGTGGCCTAGGATCAGATTCGGAGGCTTGGACGGGGAAGGTGAGCATGCAGAGTCACCATGCAGACTCCGAGGAGGTTTTGGTGAACACTTCCGGTTTATTGAGGGCTATACAGGCTTATACAGAACAAGGAGAATGGGAGTGGCTGTGAGTGCATAGGGACAAAGGGCTATAGCTGATTGATGGTGCACAAGTTTTTTACCTTTTATGGTTAGCTCTTGGCTGAGCAAAGGAGTCACAACTGGAGGAGGAATGGGAAGCCTACAAGCAGCTATAGGCCAGTTTCTATGCATGGGAGTGAGCATGCTCGAACTCCGCTGAGTGTCTCCTAGCTTGACATACATGTGGCGTACTTGACCCAACCAGACTTGAGCTTCTCTTTCAAAAGTATCTCTTACTTCCCTTCTTCTTGGGAGATTAACAAAGGAGTCATTTTCTTGAGTATCTTCTGAGATAATTTCATCTAGTCAGACCAAGTACTTCTATAGATTCCTTTGACCCCTTAACCCCAAATGCAGCATATTGCACATGTTGATTTGTATTTTCCTTCTTTTGATGGAATACAGTTTGGAGGTCATTCCTACCCTTTTATTTTCAAGGTGGCTAGCATTTCACCTCAGCAGTCTGTTCGCATAGCTGCGAGGGCTCCTTCACATAGATTCTTTGAGGCTTTGGATAGACGCACTAACATGTGTTTGACTGTTTGTTAAAGAGCACAGCGTAATGCACCACTTAGCTGTGTGCAATGGGACGTGATACTGAGTGCGCTCCTGTTGCTGTGTGGCCATCACCTCTATCCAAGAGCTGCTTCATCTCGCAGTGTGAAAGCTCTGCCCCATTGAACACTAACTCCCATCCACCTTTTCTTATGTGTCCTGGTGACCCCATCCTACTTTCTGTCCCTTTGACTCTGACTCTGCAGGTGCCTCATGTAGATGGAGTCACACAGGACCTGTCCTTTTGTACTCAGCCTGATGTCATTAAACCCCCTGCACAGTGTAGCACGTGCCAGCAGGCCCTCCTGTGGAGGCTGGGTAATAGTTTCTCCTGTGGACGTGTCTGTCCATTCATCCACTGAGGGGTTACCTATTGTGAATAGTGCTGCTGCGAACCAGGGGAGGCAGATTTCTACTGTCACTCCTTTTTTTCTTTCTTTTCATTTTGAGACGTTTTGCTATGTAGTGCAGGCTGGCCCTGAGCTCACTGTGTAGCCCAAGCCAGCCTCAAACTCTCCACAATCCTCCTGCCTCTGCCTCCTGAGTGCTGGGATTACAGGCGTGAGCCACCACGCCTGGCATTTGGTGTGTGGTTACTGGAGATCGAACTCCGGACCTTATGCTTGTCGGGCAGATACCGGAAGCACTGAGCTCCATCCCCTGCCCCCTTGTTGACACTTCTTTTAGCTACATACCCAGATGTGGAACTGCTGAATCACTTAGTAATTTTATTTTTAAATTTTTGAGGAGCTACCATGTTGTTTTCCATAACACGGTACCAGTCCTACCAACACGACATGTGTTCCAATTTCCCCTCATCTTTACCAACACTTGTTCTGTTTTTTCTTTTTTTTTCTGTTTTAATAGCATCCATCCTAATGCATGTGAGATGGTGTTTACTGTGGCTTTGGTTGGCGTTTCCAAGTGATGACTGATGTCTTGTTATGTGCTGACTGGCTAATTGTACATCTTCTTTTGGAGAAAAGTCTACTTAAGTCCTTTGCAGGTACTGGCTTTTTGCACTGAGCTATTTTCCAGACTTCTTTCATGATTTTATTTTGAGATAGCATCTCACTAAATCACTAAGTTGTCCAAGCTAGGCTCAAATTTTCAGTCTTCTGGGATGGGGATGTAGCTCCACAGCCTGTGCCTACCTGGTAAGTGCGAGGGCCTAGTTTGATTCCTGGTACCAAAAAAAAAAAAAAGTGTTTTTCAGTCTTCCACCACTGGTCTCCCTGATTATCAGTGCGCACTATCATGCCAGGCTCATTTGCTCATTTTTGAATCAGGTTGTTCACTTGTTGTTGTTGAGTTTTAGAAGTTCCCTACAGATTCCATATATTAATCCCTTGTCAGATACATGATGTACCACTACCACCTCTTATTCTGTGGGCTGCTTTCACCCCAACCAGGTCTTGTGATGAGCAACACAGTGTATGTATTAGTCAGCTTCTGCTGAATAACAAATACCACTTAGTGACTTAAACACAGACTTTATTTTCTTACAGTTTTGGAGGCTGGATGTTAAAGACCAAGCTGCTGTCAGTACTGGTTTCTGGGGAGATCTCTTTCCTCTGTGTCCTCACAAGGCAGAGAGAGAAGCCCCTGGTGTCTCTTCCTCTTCCATAAGGACACCAATACCACAGAACCAAGGCTCTACCTTAGGGACCACCTCTGACCTTAATTTGCCCCCTGAATTACCTACTCTAAGATTCCAACACCCTGGGAGTGGGCTTCACCGTATGGATTTGGGAGAAGGGACACAACTGGGTACACAGAAGCTTGTTTCTTACGAAATTACTGGGAGCTGAAAGGGACTCAGGTTAAGTGACCCTCAGGCTCAGGGACTTTGACAGGAAGCTTGAGCACAGAAGACGCTGATGAGGCTGTGCTTCTTCGATGTGCTACAGTGACCTTCACTTGACTTTGCTGGCTGCCTCAGAGACACTGGGCTCTCATCCAGCTCTGCTGGGGCATGAAACTGTGTAGCTTTGTCTGTCTAATTAACAGTCACAGATGTAGCATGTCTTGGATATGTTTCTTATTCTTTCTGATGAATGGCTGGCCTTTCCAGAAAGTGTCTCCAAGATTGCTGAGCCTCCTGTCCCACTTGGTCCAGCTGATAGGGAAATGACGCCTTAATGGTCGGGTTCAGCATGACTTATCTTGACTTTATTAGCTGCCTCTTTTTCTAATTAGCTGCTTGTGCAGGCAGCCTTCCCCCACCCTGTAGATACCAATCAATAATTTTCAGCCCAGTGTTTTGAGCCAATCTCTATTTTGTTACCTTGCCAGTTCTCTGGCTAGAAGGTTAATAAACTCCGACATGTGTTCAAGAGTAACTGCTGTTAAGCAATGTTCCTTCCACACAATTACTCATAATCTGCAGCCGTCATTTCACACACGAGCAGCTGACCAGACACATTCCTGGAAGGGTGCACCGTGAAGATGGCTTGGCTCCAAGCGTTCTTCCTGCCCTCCTTTACGTGTTGCTTCAAAGTCCAGAAGGAGAACAGTTGTGTTTCCTGCTTCCCTTGCTGCTAGGGTTCTAGATGCGAACTGAGTTCTGCCCAGTGGTGTGCTGCAAACACTTAAGAGCCAGCTCCCACGTAAATAAATACAATGAAAAGAAAGAGGAAAGTGCCCTGGCAGTAGTGCTTGCTGATTTCTTTGATGTAGATGCTTCACTGCCACAATTTCTGTCGTGCTGGTCACATGGTACCGTGGATATGGAGTCAATTGTCTTGCACACTGGCTCCTGCTGGGCTGAGCTGGCTCCGGCCCAGCCTCCATTCTGCCAGCTCATTGGCTGCCACTTCGGTTCAAGGCCAGAAGTCTCCTGCTGCTGCTCTTGGCGGTTGCTGCTGGGAGGGGAAATTGGGGATTGTTTTTCCAGCATCCACTCAGTCCATGGGGGCAGTTGGCAGGTGTGCAGGCGGCTCTGGTCTCTTCTTGACCCCGGGGCTGGGCAGGGAGACGAGGGCTCAGGTCCCCAGGCCTTGCACTGGGCATTGCTCCAATAAGTTCTGCCCATGTCTGCTCCTCCAGCCTTCTCAGTAAAATAGTAAGCCCCTCATTTCCTGTCAAAACCCCTGCTTGCTCAAAATTGTTAGCGTGGCTTCTCTTTCCTGTAACTAAATCCTGACTGATATGAAGTGAAACTTGAAACCCCATCTCTTTTGTCGCTGTTAAAGTAGCCCAGGCCAGACCCCCCGCTCTGACTGTACAGAAGGGTCTGCAGGACTTGCAAGACCACAAGGACCGTCTGGGAACCACGGCACCCACCGAGCATGGTGACTCCCATGACTCTGGAGACAGTGTCGGCAGGGAGGGACTAGGAAGGACAAACTTGCGGGCTGGGACATCATGCTTTCTCAGGGCTTCTTCCCCCAGGCTGGGGAAGACTGTCCACCTTCACATAGCAGAGGCTACATTACAGGATACTGCTACTGGTCAGGAGCTGGATTTTCTTAGCTCCATATAACCAGGCACAAGTTATGAGAATATAACCTTAACTGATGATTTCAAATGCATTTAGAAGCTTCCTTGACTCTGGTAAGCCTCATCTTTGGGGAGCAAAATGCTCCATAGGGACTGTGGCTGCAGATGATCTCAGTGACGTGACACTGCACCCACAGGGGCATTTTTTTAGCTGGCTGAAGAACACCCATTGTAAGTGTGATGACTTCTGGGAGGAGGAGACTGTGAGCAGCTTTCAGCACCTTAGTGTGAATAGAGCAGATATGAGGTGGAGTGTTCAGTTCCCCTGACAGTGGGGCAGAGCCAAAGTGAGTCTGGCAATAGAACCAGGCGACAGGTGGTAGAGACGGGTTGGTCTGCATAGGACCCGCGTGAGGTGAGGCTGAGTCCTGGGACAAAGTAATGCAGACTGAGGTTTGACCAGATTGGCCTGGGCAGCTCTGTCCTCTCCTGCTAGTCCTCGAACCAACTCTGCTCTCTGGGCCTCTGTCCTGTTTATACAAGGAGATGGAATGCTTGACCGCATCAGGGCTGTACTGAGTTTGGGGTAAGATGAGGAGTGTTCCACATGCGTGAGGGAAATTGAATTAAGGACGTGGTAGGAGTCGTCCATCGGGCTCTGGCAGTCAGGAAAGGCCATGTGTCAAAATCCAGCAATAGCGAAGGTGGTCAAGATGGACACAACTAGGGTTTTTGTTCTGTTCTGCTTTTTGTTACCAGGAATGATGAGCATATATTGTTGGTCTACATTTCCAACAATTTCCAGGGCTGTTGTGAGTACATGGATACCACCAACTCATATAATTTTCTTTCTTTTACCCCTTGGCTAACTTTGTCTTTTCCATGAAGAACAACTTAGTTTGGAGAACTTCTGGATATACAGTTAGGCCAGAAATGTGCTTTTCCAAAGTAAGCTGTGAGAGATCTGAACCACCTAGGGTGTCACTCATGACAGAGCAACAACAGCATGGGGAGCGGAAGGAGCTGCTTCCTGACCTCTGTCACTTCAACTTGATCGTTCTGTGTGACCGCAGGAATTTTTACATTTAAATTTAAAACAGGATCAGAGTGCAAATGACTACCAAGTGAGAGCAAATTTTAATTTATATATGAAATGTTTTGTTAAACTGGAACAATGTCCTGAAAAACAAAATGCGTTCTTTTAAAATTAAATGCGTTCTTTTAAAATTACTAATTAAAAGCTAAAGAATATATCAAGAAAAGCAAACGTTACAGAAATTATAGTAGGTGTTTAAGTTTTCCCTTTTGCCAGTTTTTTTTTTTTTTTTTTTTGAGACAGGGTCTTGCTTTGTGGTTCAGGCTGGCCCTGAGTTCAGCCTCCAACTCAATCACAGCAATCCTCCTGCCTCTGCCTCCCGAGTGCTGGGATTACAGGCATGAGCCACCACGCCCGGCACTGTGGTATGTGGTACTGGTTGCTGCTGGGCATGAGTCTCCACACCCAGTATAGGTATGTGGTTACCGGGGATCGAACCCGGATCCTTGCGCTTGCAAGACAGGCGCCAGAACCATTGAGCTAAACCCCCGGCCCCCCTTTTGCCAGTTTTAATTTTTTTTTTTTTTTTTTTTAGGTTTTTTGAGACAGGGTCTCGCTTTGTAATTCAGGCTGGCCCTCAGCTCAGCCTCAACTTCACACCACAATCCTCCTGCCTCTGCCTCCCAAGCGCTGGGACTACAGGCGCAAGCCACCACG